>CM032162.1:502265-596312 GCA_018901935.1 Pugionium cornutum
CAGCTCCTTTGCTTCTTCTGGATTCACTCTATAGGCAGCTCGGTTTGGCAATGGTGGTCGTGGAACAAGATCAATCTGATGCTCAATTCGTCTTATAGGTGGCAATCCTGGTGGTATCTCTTCTGGAAAAATATCAGTGAATTTGTCAACAAGCTCTAGAAAAGCAGCAGAGAGTTCCTCCTTTTCTTGTCCTGAAAACAACATTTCTTTAAAGACCATTAGTAGCACATGTTCTTTAGAATCAAGATATTTCAAAACAGTGGCAGGTGTTACATAAAGGTTAGTTCTATTTAGCTTTCCTCCGTGATGCAGGAACAAGAGGACTTGTTCGAGCAAGGGGAACTGCTGGAGATACTCTAGCTGGCTGTACAGCACTTTCTAGAGACTCAAGAGTGATGGGTTGATGGTGACCCTTCAGCTGGCTGTAGAGTACTTTCTGGAGGATCTAAGTGAGGATTGAGTATAGAGGTGGATCGAGAGACGCCACACAGATTATGGAAGGTCTGTGATAAGTCTAGAGCACTCAAGCTTCAAGGATTCTCACACAAGAAGGCTGGAGGCGTCAGCTCCTTTCAAAGGAAGAAAAAATAGGTTTTTATTTCATAAAACTTAAGTGATTACATGCTGAGAAGGGACTTTATATAGTAGTCCAGCAGCAGGTGCCTTCTAGGGCTGAAAATACATTATAATGAAAGGACTAAAGGGAAAATAACAACAAGACATTAGGACCTAATGACAAATAAAAGACTCTTAAACTTAACAGTCACATTCCTGCAAAAACAAGCAAATAAACTTGTTAATTCAAACATAAGAATTTTAAATACGCACCTTGATCTCTTGTAACTCCTTATAATGCCTTCTTAAGTTTGTTTAGCAATGATGAACAAGGTTGTATCTCTGAAGCCTTGTAAAACTGGAAGGAGTGAAATTGTGGTAGTCTTTAGTTGTTCATAGTCTCCTTCTTGTAATTCTTTAATAAGTTCAGCTTCATGGAATCCTCCATCTTCTATGATTGTTATGAGACTCTCGACAGACTTTTTGAACATCTTACTAAGGTTTCTTGTGCCTGATCGTGTTCTTGGAGCTTGTCTCATAATAGGTATATTAATGGGCTCTTCCTCAGCTTCTAGTGAGCTAGTATTGATGTCCTCATCACTCCGTTAGACATACATCGTTGCATCTCATGCACTTCCTGTGGAGTTAAAGGTGCTAAGCTATGTTTCTTGTTATTGTGCATGAAGGTATAGTGATTGGTATGTCCATTGTGTAATGCTTCTTTGTCAAATTTTCAGGGAATACCTAGAAGTAGATGTCCAGCTTGCATAGGCACCACGTCACACACAACTTGATCTGCATACTTGCCTATGCTGAATGGTATGGTGACTTGTTCGGCGAGTTTTAGCTCAGTTTCATCGTTCAGCCATTTGAGCTTATATGGTCGAGGATGCTTTGTCTTTTGTAACCCTAGCTTATCAACCAAATACTTGCTGGCTACGTTAGTACAAGACCACCATCAATGATCAAGCTACATACCTTAGAGTATATTATGCACAGAGAATGGAAAATATTTTCGCTTTGTATCTTTCAGGTTCAAAAAGAGCACTGAGGGATATCCTTGTAAATAGAAGCTCTCTGGTATCAGGATAGTTCACAACTTCTTCCTCAGGATTTTCTGGTTCATTCTCCTCTTCATCTTGAGATTCATATTCGCCATTTGATTTAAGGATCATAACTCTCTTGTTTGGGCCTTCTCTTGCATAGTGGCCTTTTCCTTGACATTTAAAACAGATTATGTCACGAGATCTTTGAGTTGTAGTTTTACCTTGCTCTGGTTTGTTGTTTTTAGATGTTTGAGCAATGGATTTCTTGAATCTGGATTCTATATCGATGGCCTTCCTTTTGTCCAGAGCCTTTTGAGGTTGTTGATTCCAGGTAGACTTGGTAAGATTGGCTGAGATAGTCTTCCTTTTTATGTGCTGCTAGGCCTGAACCGCAAGATTGAGCAACTCGTCCAAATCATGATAGGTTTGGCTCTCAACTTATCTAGCAATTCGATCTTGCAGACTATTCTAGGAATTGAGCCATCAAAGTTTCTTCTGAATCTTCGGTTTCCAACCTGTTTCTAAGCATTTCATACTCATCAAAGTATTCTTCAACATATGTAGAACCTTGAGTTGATTTTTTAAATTTCTTCTGCAACTCTCTGTAGTAGTATGCAGGGACATATCTCCTCCTTAGTTGGAAACTTATCTCTTCCCAAGTAGTGATCTGATCATGTCTATGTCTTCCTCTTTCAGACACATCTCTGTCCCACCAAGCTAGAGTGCTTTCAGTGAGTTGAGAAGCTGCTAGAGACACTTTTCTCTTATCTGAGTAGTTGTAATACTCAAATATGTATTCCATACGCCTTTCCCAATCAAGGTAGGCATCTGGATTAACCTTTCCAGCAAAGGTTGGTGCCGTGAGCTTTACATCTCTTTTCCGTGCGAAGATTCTTTACTCTATCTCTGTCACGTTGATATTGTCTTCTTGGTCTATTATGATCAGGTTATGGTGTAAGATCATCTTCTAAGTCAGGTATTTCATCCTCCTCATGATTCACACGTTCTGCATTCACATTTCAGATAGGATTTCTGCGAACTGGTGGTGGTTATTCTATTCTTGTCATGCGATCTCCTAGGTTCTGAAGTTGAATCTGAATAGCAGCAAGAATCTGAGCAACATTCGCATCTACTTGTTCTCCCATAGTCACACAATCTGTCTCACACCAAAAAAACTTATCAAATGCAAAAGAAATTGAATACACACAATCAAAAACAACTTTAAATCGACAGAACAAGTTGCAGCACAAAGGAAGTTGAATAGACACAATCTAAACAACTGAAAATCAACAAATCTAGTTGCAGCAGCAAAAGAAGTCGAGTATACACAATAAAAAACAACGAAAAATTGACAGATCTAGTTCCAGCAGCAAGGAAGTCGAATAAACACAATCAACACAACTGAAAATCGATAGATCTAGTTGCAGTAACACAAGCTATCAACAACTAACAATATTACTAGCTTTTAACACTCAAAAACAACAGATTGGGGCTCGATTTTTATGGGTTTTATGAAGAGATTCAGTTTGACAGCAAGTTAACCAGGAAATGACAGAGTAAAAACAAAAATCGGGGTAGATAAACCTGAATAGGAGCGATTAAGCTTTGATACCACATGATGCAGGAACAAGAGTGCTTGTTCGAACTAAGGGGAACTGCTGGAGAGGCTCTAACTGGCTGTCAACACTTTCTAGAGACTCAGGAGTGATGGGTTGATGAAGAGATTGATGGTGACCCTTCAGCTGGGTGTAGAGCACTTTCTTGAGGATCTAAGTTTGGTTTGCGTAGAAAGATGGCTCGAGAGATGCCACACAGATTATGGAATCTCTGTGATAAGTCTAGAGCACTCAAGCTTCAAGGATTCTCACACAAGAAGACTGGAGGCGTCAACTCCTTTCAAAGGAAGAAAAACTAGGTTTTTATTTCATAAAAGTTAAGTGCTTACATTCTGAGAAGGGACGTATATACTAGTCCATAAGCAGGTGCCTTCTAGGGCTAAAAATACATTATAATGGAAGGACTAAAGTGAAAATAACAACAAGATATTAGGACCTAAAGACAAATAAAAGACTCTATAACTTAACAGTAACATTCGTGGAAAAACAAGCAAATAAACTTGTTAATTCAAACATAAGAATTTTAAATACGCACCTTGGTATTTTGTAGCTCCTTGTAATGCCTTCTTAAGTTTGTTTAGCAATGATGAACAAGATTGTATCTCTGAAGCCTTGTAAAATTGGAAGAAATGAAATTGTTGTAGTCTTGTGCTTGATCTTGTTCTTGGAGCTTGTCTCACAATAGGTATATTAATGGGCTCTTCCTCAGCTTCTAGTGAGCAGGTATTGATGTCCTCATCATCCACATTAAAGCGTCCGTAACTTTTGATTTAGAGTTCAAACTGATATGAATCCATTGCCCACGTTGAGGTAGCTCAATTTTCTATATTGTGTAACTTTTGATTTAGAGTTCAAACTGATATGAATCCATTGCCCACGTTGAGGTAGCTCAATTTTCTATATTGTGACAAAATTTAAGATTAAAATAACTACGACAAAGCCTCCAAGTAATCCAATCAATCCAAAACTGTGTGACACCATGCAGTACGCTTCATTGGTAAACCTTTGCTCAATGAGTACCAATGATCAGTTTAGAGTGATCAATTTAACTAGCCGATAAACTTGACATGTCTGCACTAAATCGTCTGTAACTTTTAATTTAGAGTTCAGAATGATAAAAATCCATTGCTCACGTTAAACCAGCTCAATTTTCTATATTATGACAAAATTTAAACCTAAAATAACTACGACAAAACCTTCACGTAATGCAATATATCCCAAGCTGCGTGATGCCAAGCATTATGGTTCATTTGTAAACCTTTGCTCAATGAGAATCAATGATCAGTTTAGAATGATCATTTTAACTAGCTGATCAACTTTACCTGTCCGCACTAAATCATTTTTCACAATTATGTTAGATCTCAAAATGACATGAATCGAATGGCCACGTTAATGTAGTTCAATTTTCAATATTGTGACAACATTTGAGACTAAAAGAGCTAAGACAAAGCCTCGAAGTAATCCAATGTATCCTGATGTCATGCATTATACTTCGTTTATAAGCATTTACTTAAGGAGGACAATTGATTAGTTTATAATTATCATTTTAACTGGCTGATCAACTTGACATGTCCGCAATAAATCATCCGTAACATTTGATTTAATGTTCAGAATGGCACGAATTCAACGCCCACGTTAAGGTAGTTCAGGTTTCTATATTGTGATTTAATTTAAGACGAAAATAGATACGAAAAAGCCTCCAAGTAATCTAATGTATCCCAAAGTACGTGATACCACACATTATGCTTCATTTATAAGCCTTTGCTCAATGAGCACCAATGATCAGTTTAGAATGATCATTTTAACTAGCTGATCAAATTGACATGTCCGCACTAAATAATGCGTAACATTTGATTTAGAGGTCATAATGACATGAAACCAACGCCCACATTAATCTACCTCAATTTTCTATATTCTGAAAAAATTTAAGACCAAAATAATTATGACAAAGCTTCCACATAATCTAATCTATCATAACTTGCGTGATGCCATGCATTATGGTTCATTTGTTAACCTTTTCTCAATGAGAACCAATGATCAGTTTATAATGATCATTTTAACTAGATGATCAAATTGACTTGTCCGCACTAAATCATCTTTAACATTTGATATATAGCTCAAAATGACATGAATCCAACGACCACGTTAATCTAGTTCAATTTTCGATATTGTGACAACATTCGAGACTGAAAGAGCTAAGACAAAACCTCCAAGTAAGCCAATGTATCCCATATTGCGTGATGCCTTGCATTATGCTTCATTTATAAGCCTTTACTCAAGGAGCACCAATGATCAATTTATAATGATCATTTTAACTGGCCGATCAACTTGACATGTCCGCAATAAATCGTCTTTAACATTTGATTTAGAACTCAAAATGACATGAATCCAATGGCCAAGTTAATCTAGCTTAACTTTCCATATTGTGACAAAATTGGAGACTGAAAGAGCTACGACAAAGCCTCCAAGTAATCCAATGTATCTCAAACTATGTGATGACATTTACTCATGGAGAACGAATGATCAGTTTATAATGATCATTTTAACTGGCCGATCAACTTATCATGTTTGCACTAAATCCTCGGTAGCTTTTGATTAACAGTTCAGAATGACACAAATCCAATGGCACGTTAAGCTACTCAATATTCTATATTGTGAAAAAATTTAAGACCGAAAAAGCTACGACAAAGCCTCCAATTAATCCAATCTATCCCGAACTGCATGATACCATGCATTATGCTTCATTTGTAAACCTTTGCTAAATGAGCACCAATGATCAGTTTAGAATGATGATTATAACGAGCTGATCAACTTGACATGTCCGCACTAAATCGTCTTTAACATTTGATTTAGAGCTCAAAATGACATGCATCCAATGGCCAGGTTAATCTACCTCAATTTTAATATTGTGACAATATTTGAGACTCAAAGAGCTACAACAAAGCCCTCCAAGTAATCCAATATAACCCGAACTGCGTGATGCCATGCATTATGTTTCATTTATAAGCCTTTACTCAAGGAGCACCAAAGTTCAGTTTGAAATGATCATTTTAACTGGCCGATAAACTTGACATGTCCGGACTAAATATTCCGTAACTTTTGATTTAGAGTTCAAACTGACATGAATCCAACGCCCACATTAATATGAAAAAATTTAACACCGTAATAGCTGCGACAAACCCTCAAAGTAATCCAATCTATTCCAAATTGCGTGATGCCATGCATTATGTTTCATTTCTAAACATTTGCTCAATGAGCACCAATGTTCAGTTTAGAATGATCATCTTAACTAGCTCATCAACTTGAAATATCTTCACTAAATCGTCTGTAGCATTTGATTTAGAGCTCAAAATGATATGAATTCTATGACCATGTTAATCTAGCTCAATTTTCAATATCCTTACAACATTTGAGACAAAAAGAGCTACAACAAAGCCTCCAAGCAATCCAATGTATCCAAAACTGTGTGATACCATGCATTATAAGCCTTTACTCTCGGAGCACCAATGTTCACATTCGAATGATCATTTTAACAGGCCGATCAACTTGACATGTCCGGACTAAATCTTTCGTAACTTTTGATTTAGAGTTCAGAATTACAAGAATCCAGTGCCCACGTTAAGATAGCTCATTTTTCTATATTGTCACAAAAGTTAAAACCAAATCAACTATGAAAAAGCGTCCAAGTAATCCAATCTATCCTAAATTGTGTGATGTCATGAATTATGCTTCATTTGTAAACCTTTTGCTCAATGAGCACCAATGATTAGTTTAGAATGATCATTTTAACTAGCTGATAAACTTGACATGTCCACACTAAATCGTTTTTAATATTTGATTTACAGCTTAAAATGACATGAATCCAACGGCTACGTTAATCTAGCTCAATTTTCAATATTCTGACAAAATTTGAGACTGAAATAGCTATGACAAAACCCTCAAAATAATCCAATGTATCCCATACAGCATGATGCCATGCATTATGTTTCATTTGTAAACCTTTTCTCTATGAGCACCAATGATAACTTTAGATTGATCGATTTAACTAGCCGATAAACATGACATGTCCGCACTAAATTGTTTTTAACATTTGATTTAGAGCTCAAAATGACTTAAATTCAACGCCCACATTAATCTATCTCAATTTTCAATAGTGTGACAACATTTGAGACTAAGTGATCTACGACAAATCCTTCAAGTAATCCAACGTATACCAAATTGCGTGATGCCATGCATTATGGTTCATTTATAATCCTTTACTAAATGACCACCAATGATCAGTTTAGAATGATCACTTTAACTAGCCGATCAACTTGACATGTCCGCACTAAATCATCCGTAAATTTTTATTTAGAGTTCATAATGACACGAATACAACACTCACATTAAGCTAGCTCAATATTGTGACAAAACAAAAGAGCAAAATAGTTACGACAAAGCCTCCAAGTGATCCAATCTATCCCAAACTGCGTGAAGCCATGCATTGTGCATTTGTAACCCATTGCTCAATGAGCACCAATGATCAGTTTAGAATGATCATTTTAACTAGCTGATCAACTTGACATGTTCGTAGTATTTGATTTAGAGCTCAAAATGACATGAATCCAATGCCCACATAAATCTACCTCAATTTTCAATATTGTGACAACATTTGACACTGAAAGAGGTACGGCAAAGCCTCCAACTAATCCAATGTATCCCAAAATGCGTGATACCGTGCATTATGCTTCATTTATAAGCCATTACTCAAGGAGCACTAATGATTAAAAATTAGAATTATCAGTTTAAATGGCCGACCAACTTGACATGTCCGTACTAAATTGTCCATAACTTTTGATTTAGAGTTCAGAATGCCATGACTCAAATTCTCATTTTATGTTTGTTCAATTTCTTATATTGCGACAAAATTTAAGAACGAAATAGCTACGACAAATCATCCAAGTAATTCAATCTATCGCAACCTACATTATGCCATGCATTATGGTTCATTTGTAAAAATTTGCTCAATGAGAACAAATGATCAGTTTAGAATGATCATTTTAACTAGTTCATCAACTTTATATTTCCACATTAAATCGTCTTTAACATTTAATTTATAACTAAAAATGACTTGAATCCAACGGCCACGTTAATCTAGCTATATTTTCAATACTATGACTACATTTGAGATTAAAAAATCTACGACAAAGCCTCCAAGTAATCCAATGTATCCCAAACTGCGTGATGCAATGCATTATGCTTCATTTATAAGCCTTTACTCAAGAAGCAACAATGATCAGTTTAGAATGATCATTTTAACTAACTGATCAACTTGACATATCCGCAATGAATTGTCTGTAACTTTTAATTTAGAGGTCATAATGATACGAATCCAACGCCCACGTTAAACTATCTCAATATTCTATATTGTGACAGAATTTAGGACAGAAATAGCTACGAAAAATCTTCCAAGTAATCCAATCGACCCCAAACTGCATGATACCATGCATTATGCTTCATTTGTAAACTTTTGCTCAATGAGCACCTATGATCATTTTAGATGAGCATTTAAACTTGCTGATAAACTTGACATGACCGCACTAAATCGTATTTAACATGATATTTAGAGCTCAAAACGACATAAATCCAACGCCCATGTTAACCTACCTCAATTTTCAGTATTGTGACAACATTTGATACTGAAAGAGCTACGAAAAAGCCTCGGAGTAATCTAATGTATCCCAAAATGCCTGATACCATGCATTATGTTTCATTTATAAGCCTTTACTCAAGGAGCACCAATGATTAAAAATTAGAAGTATCATTTTAACTGGCCAATCAACTTAACATTTCCTCACTAAATCGTCCGTAACTTTTGATGTAGAGTTCAAAAAGACAAGAATCCAACACCCACGATAAACTAGCTCAGTTTTCTATATTCTGATTAAATTTAAGACCGAAATAGCAATGACAAAGCCTCCAAAAAATCCAATATATCCCAAACTGCATGATGCCATGCATTATATTTCATTTGTAACCCTTTGCTCACTGAGCACCAATGATGAGTTTAGAATGATCAATTTAACTAGCCGATAAACATGACATGTCCACACTAAATCGTATTTAACTTTGATTTAGATCTCAAAATGACTTAAATCTAACACCCACATTAATCTACCTAACTTTTCAATATTGTGACAACATTTGAGACTAAATGATCTAAGACAAAGCCTCCAAGTAATCCAATGTATCCCAAACTGTGTGATGCCATGCATTATGCTTCATTTATAAGCCTTTTCTAAATGAACAACAATGATTAGTTTAGAATGATCATTTTAACTGGCCGATCAACCTGACATGTCCACACTAAATCGTCCGTAATTTTTGATTTAGAGTTCACAATGACACGAATCCAACGCTCACGTTAAGATAGCTCAATATTCTACATTGTGACAAAAGTAAAGAGCATAATAGCTACGGCAAAGCCTGGAAGTGATCCAATCTAACCCAAACTGCGTGAAGCCATGCATTGTGTTTCATTTGTAATCAATTGCTCAATGAGCACCAATGATCAGTTTAGAATGATCATTTTAACTAGTTTATCAACTTGACATGTCCGTAGTAAATTGTCTTTAACAATTGATTTAGAGCTCAATATGACATGAATCCAACGTCCACATTAATCTACCGCAATTTTCAATACTGTGACAAAATTTGAGACTAAATGATCTACAACAAAGCCTCCAAGTAATCCAATGTATCCGAAACTGCGTGATGCCATGCATTACGCTTCATTTATAAGCTTTACTCAAGGAACACCAATGATCCGTTTTGAATTATCATTTTAACTACACCATCAACTTTACATATCCGCACTAAATTGTCTGGAACTTCTGATTTTGAGTTCATAATGACATGAATCCAACACCCAAATTAAGGTAGTTAAGTTTTCTATATTGTGAATAAATTTAAGACCGAAATAGCTTCGACAAAGCGTCCAAGTAATCCAATCTATCCCAAAGTGTGTGATTCCATGCATTATGCTTCATTTGTAAACCTTTGCTCAATAAGGACAATGATCAGTTTAGAATGATCAATTTAACTAGCTGATAAACTTGACATTTGATTTAGAGCTCAAAATGACTTAAATCAACCGCCCATGTTAATCTACCTCAATTTTCAATATTGTGAGAACAATTCAGACTAAAAGAGCTATGACAAACCCTCCAACTATTCCAATGTATCCTAACTAAAAGAGCTATGACAAACCCTCTAACTATTCCAATGTATCCTAAACTACGTGATTCCATGCATTATTTTTCAAAAGGAGCACCAATGATCAGGTTAGACTAAAAGGAGCCGATCAAATTGACATCTACGTACTAAATTGTCCGTAACTTTTGATTGATGGTTCAGAATGACACAAATCCAACGCCCACGTTAAGCTAGCTCAATTTTTTATATTGTAATAAAATTTAAGACCAAAATAACTATCAAAAAGCCTCCAAGTAATCCAATCTATCCCAAATTGCGTGAAACCGTGCATTGTGTTTCATTTGTAAACCATTGCTCAATGAGCAACAATGATCAGTTTAGAATGATTATTTTAACTTGCTGATCAGTTTGACATGTCCATAGAAAATTGTCTTTAACAATTGATTTAGAACTTAAAATGACATGAATCCAATGCCCATGTTGATTTACCTCAATTTTCAATATTGTGACAACATTTGAGACTAATAGAGCTACGACAAAGCCTCCAAGTAATCCAATGTATCCCAAAATGTATGATGCCATGCATTATGCTTCATTTATAAACTTTACTCAAGGAACACCAATGCTCCGTTTTGAATTATCATTTTAACTGTCCCAACCTACGTCATGCCATGCATTATGCTTCATTTGTAAACTTTTGCTCAATGAGCACCAATGATCAGTTTAGAACGATCATTTTAACTAGCTAATCAACTTGATATGTCCGCATTAAATAGTTCATAACTTTTGATTTAGAGGTTAGAATGATATGAATCCAACCCCACGTTAAACTATCTCAATATTCTATATTGTGACAAAATTTAAGACCAAAATAGCTACGACAATGCTTCCAAGTAATCAAATCTACGCCAAACTGCGTGATGCCATGCACTATGCTTCATTTGTAAACCTTTGTTTAATGAGCATCAATGATCAGTATAGGTGATCATTTAAACATGCTGATCAACTTGACACGACCACACTAAGTCATTCTTAACATTATATTTAGAGCTCAAAATGACATAAATTCAACGCTCAAGTTAATCTACCTCAATTTTCAGTATTGTGACAACATTTGAGACTGAAAGAGGTACGACAAATCCTTCAAGTAATCCAATCTATCACAAAATGCGTAACACCATGCATTATGCTTCATTTATAAACTTTTACTCGAGAAGCACTAATGATTAAAAATTAGAATTATTTTATTTGGGCGATACCCTTTACAAGTACTCACTAAATCGTCCATAACTTTTGATTAAGAGTTCAGAATGACACGAATCCAACGCCCACATTAAGCAATCTTAGTTTTCTATATTATGGTTATATTTAAGACCGAAATAGTTACAAAAAGCCTCAAAGAAATCCAATATATCCCAAACTGTGTGATGACATACATTATACTTCATTTCTAAACCTTTGCTCAATGAGCACCAATGATCAGTTTAGAATGATCAATTTAACTTGCCGATAAACTTGACATTTCCGCACTAAGTTATCATTAACATTATATTTAGAGCTCAAAAAGACTTAAATCCAGCACCCATGTTAATCTCCCTCAATTTTTAATATTTTGACAACATTTCAGACCGAAAGAGGTACGACAAAGTCTCCAAGTAATCCTATGTATCCCAAAATGTGTGATACCATGCAATGTGCTTCATTTATAAGCTTTTACTCAAGGAGCACCAATGATTAAAAATTTGAATTATCATTTTAACTACGCCAAAATTTGAATTACTCAAGGAGCACCATTGATCAGTTTAAAATTATCATTTTAACTGGCTGATCAATTTTACATATACGCACTAAATTGTCTGTAACTTTTGATTTAGAATTAAATATGACATGAAACCAATCCCGATTAAGCTAGCTCAAATTTCTATATCGTGAGAAAATTTAAGACTAGAATAGCTATGAAAAAAGCCTCCTTGTAATCCAATCTATCTCAAACTACTTGATGCCATGCATTATGCTTCATTTATAAGCCTTTAACAGCCCCAATGACTATTTTTGAATGATCATTTTAACTGACTGATAAACTTGACATGTCCGCCATAAATTTTCTATAACTTTTGTTTTAGAGTTCGTAATGACACGAATCCAACACCCACTTTAAGCTTGATCAATTTTCTATATTTTGACAAAATCTAACACCAAAATAGCTACGAAAAAGCCTCCAAGTAATCCAATGTATACCAAACTGCATGATACCATGCATTATGCTATATTTATAAGCCTTTACTCAAGGAGCACTAATGATCAGTTTAGAATGATCATTTTAACTGGCCCATCAACTGTACATGTCCGCACTAAATCATCCGTAACTTTTGATTAAGAGTTCAGAATGACACGAATCCAACTGCTACGTTAATCTAGCTCAATTTTCTATATCATGACAACATTTGAAACTGGAAGAGCTGCAAGAAAGCCTCTAAATAATCCAATGTATCCCAAACTGTGAGATGCATTATGCTTCTTTTATAAGCCTTCACTCAAGGACCACCAATGATAAGTTTAGAATGATGATTTTAATTGGCCGTTCAACTTGACTTGTTCGCACTAAATAGTCCGTAACTTTAATTTAGAGTTCAAAATGACACGAATCCAACGACACGTAAAGCCAACTCAATTTTCTATATTGTTACAAAATTTAAGTTTGAAATAGCTACAACAAAACCTCTGAGTAATCTAATCTATCATAAACTGCGTAATGTCATGGATTATACTTCATTTATAAGCCTTTACTCAAGGAGCACCAATGATCAATTTAGAATGATCATTTTAACTAGCCTATCAACTTGACATGTCCGCACTAAATCGTTTGTAACTTTTGATTTAGAGTTCAAAATGACACAAATCCAATGCCCACGTTAAGCTAGCTCAATTTTCCATATTATGACAACATTTGACACTGAAAGGGCTACGAAAAAGCTTTCAAGTAATCCAATGATGTGATCCTGATTAGGATTAAGCCCTTGATCAACTCCAAATTGTTGTGGAAGAGTGGATGAATGGATTGAAGTTGCAGAATGGGTGAAACGAGGGTGTAACTTGCGGATGAGTGAGCTCTTAAGTGGATGGATCCGAGAACAAGGGGAAATGGATGATACTTCTCAAGGATGGTGGAAAATCCTTGGACAAAGGCCAGGCACGTTGGGCAAGGGGTGAATCGAATTGAAACTTCCAAGGGTGATGAAGATCCCTTAGACTTTCGGCTCTTGAGAAGAATGAGAAAGTGTTCTAAAATTCCTTATTCAAGAGTATGATTAAACGAGTTTGAGAAGGAGATTTTCTATTATAATGTTTGATGATTCAGAAAGAAGGATACAAGAGAGTACTTATAGTAGTCTAGGAAATTGAAAATGACCTATAAAAGTCACCCAAAACATTAAAGGAAATACTTAGTGAATTACAAAGACAACTAAGACAAAGACTAAGAAGTAAATAATGTTTTGACTTGATTCTTCGTCTCTTATTTCGTGTATGATGAGATAGAATGGGATTTGATTCACCAAGAGGCTGTGGTAAAGTACATTGGGCTTGTCTCATTAAAACCCCATCTTAGAAAACCCATTGGGTCAAAACTAATAATAGGGAAAACGAGTACCCATCCAAGGCACCTCTCCTGGTGAGGTTTAGGTGGCTTGAATCACAACCAATGTGGTTGGATTATCACACAATAAACTGGCCTGAATGGTGTTGAGAAGGTGTTGTAGTGTTGTCTTAAGCTTGATTTGCTTGGATCAGGTATGGGGCCATTGAAGATTTGTAGGCTTTCATCTCCAATATCCGCGGGTTCTAGCTGCTCCTTAGCATCTTTAGTGGCTTCTTCCTCCTCTGGCTGAAAAGCTGCTCCTTAGGTTGTGATTTCATGCTGGCCATGCTCACGTCATCCATTGTATCTCGAACTACGTGATGGCATGCATTATGCTTCATTTATAAGCTTTACTCAAGTAGCATCAATGATCAGTTAAGAATGATCATTTTAACTACCCGATTAACTTGACATGCCCACACTAAATCATCCGTAACTTTTTATTTTGAATTCAGAATGACACGAATCCAACGCCTATGTCAAGCTAGCTCAATTTTCTATATTGTGACAATATTTGAGAGCAGAAGAGATACGATAAAGCTTCCAAGTATCTAATGTATCCCAAACTGCATGATACCATGCATTATGCTTCATTTATAAGCCTTTATTCAAGGAGCATCATATCAGCTTAGAATTATCATTTTTAACTGGCAGATCAACTTGACATGTCCGCACTAAATAGTCCATAACTTTTGATTTAGAGTTCAAAAGGACACAAATCCGATGCCCACTTTAAGCCTACTCACTTTTCTACATTGTGACAAAATTTAAGTCCGAAATAGCTACGACAAAGCCTCCAAGCAATCTAAGCTATCTTAACTTGCGCGATTCAATACATTATGCTTCACTTATAAACCTTTACTCAAGGGGCACCAATGATCAATTCAACTAGATGATCAAATTGACATGTTCGCACCAAATCGTCTTTGATTTTTAATTTAGAGCTCATAATTACATGAGTCCAATGCCCACGTCAAGCTAGCTCAATTTTCCATATTGTGAAAACATTTGAAACTGAAAGAGGTTCAAAAAAGCCTCCAAGTAATATAGTGTATCCCGATCTGCGTGATGCCATGATTATGCTTTATTTTAACCCTTTACTCAAGTAGCACCAATGATCAGTTTAGAATGATTATTTTACCTAGCCGATCAACTTGATATTTCTGCACTAAATCGTGTGTAACTTTTGATTTATAGTTAAGAATGACACGAATCCAACGCCCACGTTAAGCTAGCTCAATTTTCTGTATTGTGACAAAATTTAACATTAAAATAGCTACGAAAAACCCTACAAGTAATCCAATCTGTTCCAGACTGCTTGATGCCATGCATTATGCTTCATTTATAAGTCATTACCTAAGGAGCACGATTGATCAGTTTTGAATGATCATTTGAACTGCCCGATCAACTTGACATGTCCTCACTAAATTGTCCATAACTTTTGATTTAGAGTTCAGAATGACACGAATCCAATGCCCACGTTAAGCTAGCTCAATTTTCCATAATATGACAATATTTGACACTAAAAGATGTACGAATAAGACTCCAAGTAATCCAATTTATCCCAAACTGCGTGATGCCATGCATTATACTTCGTTTATAAGCCTTTACTCAATGAGCACCAATGATCAGTTTATAATGATCATTTTAACTGGCCGATCAACTTAACATGTCCACACTAAATAGTATGTAACGTTTGATTTAGAGTTCAGAGTAACACAAATCCAATGCCCACGTTAAGCTAGCTAAGTATTCTATATTGTGACAAAATTTAACATTGAAATAGCTACGAAAAAGTCTCCAAGTAATCCAATCTATCCCAAACTGTGTGATGCCATGCATTATGCTTCACTTATAAGCCTTTACTCAATGAGTACCAATGATCAGTTTAGAATGATCATTTTAACTAGCCGATTAACTTGACATCTCCACACTAAATCGTTCGTAACTTTTTATTTAGAGTTCAGAATGACATGAATCCAATGCCCATATTAAGCTAGCGTAATTTTTCATATTGTGAAAATATTTGATTCTCAAAGAGCTACGAAAATGCCTCCAAGTAATCAAATGTATCCCAAACTGTGTGATATATGCATTATGCTTCATTAGTAAGCTTTTAATCATGGAGCACCAATGATCAGTTTAGAATGATCATTTTAATTGGCCAATCAACTTGACAGGTCTGCACTAAATCGTACGTAACTTTTGATTTAGAGTTCAAAATGACACGAATCCTAAGTCATTTTGGCGAAGCCTCCAAGTAATACCATGTATCACAAACTGCGTGATCCCATGCATTATGTTTCATTTATAAGCCTTTACTTAAGGAGCACCAATGATCAGTTTAGAATGATCATTTCAACTGGCCGATCAATTGACATATCCACACTAAATCGTCCGTAACTTTTGATTTAGTGTTCAGAATGACAATGAACCCAATGCCCATGTTAAGCTAGCTCAACTGTCTATTTTGTGACAACATTTGTGACTGAAAGAGCTACGACAAAGCATCCAACTAATTCAATGTATCCTAAACTGCGTGATGCCATTCATTATGATTTATTTAAAAGCCTTTTCTCATGGAGCACCAATGATCACTTTAGAATGATCATGCTTACTAGCCGATCAACTTGACATGTCCGCATTAAATCGTCCGTAATGTTTTATTTACACTAATCCAATGCCCACGTTAAGCTAACTCAATTTTCAATATTGTGACAACATTTGAGACTGAAAGAGCTACAATAGTGGCTCCAAATAATACAATGTATCCCAAATTGCGTGATACCAGGCATTATGCTTCATTTATAAGCCTTTACTCAATGAGCATTAATGATCAGTTAAGAATGATCACTTTAACTAGCTGATAAACTAGACATGTCTACACTAAATCGTCTTTAACTTTTGATTTAGAGCTAAAGATGACATAAGTCCAACGCTAACGTTAAGCTAGCTCAATTTTCCATATTGTGACAAAATTTGATATTGAAAGCTATGAAAAAGCCTCCAAGTAATCCAATGTATCCCAAGCCTTTACTCAAGTAGCACTAATTATCAGTTTAGAATGATCATTTTAACTTGCCGATCACTTGACATGACTTGACTAAATCGTCCATAACTTTTCATTTAGAGTTAAAAATGATACGAATCCAACGCGCCTGTTAAGCTAGCTAAATTTTCAATATTGTGCCAACATTTGAGAGTGAAAGAGGTACGACAAAGTCTCTAAGTAATCCAATGTATCCAAAATTGCGTTATGCCGTGCATTATGCTTCGTTTATAAGCCTTTACTCAACTAGCCCCAATAATCAATTTAGAATGATCATTTTCACTAGCTGATCAACTTGAGATGTCTGTACGAAATCGTCTATAACATTTCATTTAGAGCTCAGACTGACACGAATCCAACGTACACGTTAAGCTAGCTCAATTTTCTATATTGTGACAACATTTAAAATAGAAAGAGCAACAACAAAGCCTCCAAGTAATCCAATGTATCCCAAACTTCGTGATGCCATGCATTATTCTTCATTTATTCACCTTTACTCAAGGAGCACCAATGATCAGTTTATAATGATCATTTTAACTAGCCGATCACTTAACATGTCCACACTAAATCTTTCATAACTTTTGATTTAGAGTTCAGAATGACACGAATCCAACACCCACATTAAGCTAGCTCAATTTTCAATATAGTGAAAACATTGAGAATAAAAGACCTACGTCTAAGCCTACAAGTAATCCAATGTCTCCCAAATTGCGTGATACCATGCGTTATGCTTCATTTATAAACCTTTACTCAAGGAGCACCAATGATCAGTTTATAATGATTATTTTAACTGCCCGATCACTTGACATGTTCGCACTAAATCATTTGTAACTTTTGATTCAGAGTTCAAAACGACATGAATCTAACGCCCACGTTAAGCTAGCTCAATTTTCAATATTGTGACAACATTTGAGACTGAAAGAGCTACAATAGTGGCTCCAAATAATACAATGTATCCCAAATTGCGTGATACCATGCATTATGCTTCATTTATAAGCCTTTACTCAATGAGCATTAATGATCAGTTAAGAATGATCACTTTAACTAGCTGATAAACTAGACATGTCTACACTAAATCGTCTTTAACTTTTGATTTAGAGCTAAAGATGACATAAGTCCAACGCTAACGTTAAGCTAGCTCAATTTTCCATATTGTGACAAAATTTGATATTGAAAGCTATGAAAAAGCCTCCAAGTAATCCAATGTATCCCAAGCCTTTACTCAAGTAGCACTAATTATCAGTTTAGAATGATCATTTTAACTTGCCGATCACTTGACATGACTTGACTAAATCGTCCATAACTTTTCATTTAGAGTTAAAAATGATACGAATCCAACGCGCCTGTTAAGCTAGCTAAATTTTCAATATTGTGCCAACATTTGAGAGTGAAAGAGGTACGACAAAGTCTCTAAGTAATCCAATGTATCCAAAATTGCGTTAAGCCGTGCATTATGCTTCGTTTATAAGCCTTTACTCAACTAGCACCAATAATCAATTTAGAATGATCATACTCACTAGCTGATCAACTTGAGATGTCTGTACTAAATCGTCTATAACGTTTCATTTAGAGCTCAGAATGACACGAATCCAACGCACACGTTAAGCTAGCTCAATTTTCTATATTGTGACAACATTTAAAATAGAAAAAGCTACAACAAAGCCTCCAAGTAATCCAATGTATCCCAAACTTCGCGATGCCATGCATTAATCTTCATTTATTCACCTTTACTCAAGGAGCACCAATGATCAGTTTATATGATCATTTTAACTAGCCGATCACTTAACATGTCCGCACTAAATCTTTGATAACTTTTGATTTAGAGTTCAGAATGACACGAATCCAACACCCACATTAAGCTAGCTCAATTTTCAATATACTGAAAACATTGAGACTAAAAGACCTACGTCTAAGCCTACAAGTAATCCAATGTCTCCCAAATTGCGTGATACCATGCATTATGCTTCATTTATAAACCTTTACTCAAGGTGCACCAATGATCAGTTTAGAATGATCATTTTAACTGGCCGATCACTTGACATATCTGCACTAAATCGTCGTAGCTTTTGATTTAGAATTCACAATGACACTGAATCCATTGCCCATGTTAAGCTAGCTGAGTTTTCTATTTTGTGACAACATTTGAGACTGAAAAAGCTATGACAAAACCTCCAAGTGATACAATGTATCCCAAACTGCGCGATGCCATGCATTATGCTTCATTTATAAGCCTTTACTCAATGAGCCCAATTGATAAGTTTAGAATGATCATTTTAACTCGGTGACCACTTGACATGTCGACACTAAATCATTCGTTTCCTTTGATTTAGATTTCAGAATGACACGAATGCAACGCCTAGGTTACACTAACTCAATTCTCAATATTGTAACAACATTTGAAACTGATAGAGCTACGACAAAGCCTCCGAGTAATGTATCCCAAATTGCGTGATGGCATACATTATGCTTTGTTTATAAGCATTTATTCAAGGAGCACCAATAATCAAGTTAGAATGATCATTTTAACTAGTTTATCAAGTTGAGATGTCCGCGCTAAATTGTCTATAGCATTTGATTTAGACCTCAGAATGACACGAATCCAACGTCCACAATAATCTAGCTCAATGTTTTATATTTTGACAACATTTAATACTGAAAGAGCTACGAAAAAGCCTCCAAGTAATAAAATGTATTCCAAACTGTGTGATGTCACGCATTATTTTTCATTAGTAAGCCTTTACTACAGGAGCAGCAATGATGAGTTTAAAATGGTCATTTTAACAGGCCGATCACTTGACATATCCACAATATATCGTCTGTAACTTTTGATTAGGAGCTCAGAATGACACAAATCCAACGCCCACGTTAAGCTAGCTCAATTTTCTATATTGTGACAACATTTAACACTAAAAGAGCTACGACAAGGCCTCCAAATAATCCAATGTTTCCCAAACTTTGCGATTTCATGCATTATTCTTCATTTACAAGCCTTTACTCAAGGAGCACCAATGATCAGTTTAGAATGGTCATTTTAACTGGTCGATCACTTGACATGTCCACACTAAATCGTCTCTAAGTTTTGATTTCGAGTTCAGAATGACAGGATTTCAACGCCCACGTTAAGCTAGCTCAATTTTCAATATTATGACAACATTTGAGACTCAAAGAGCTACGAAAAAGCCTCCAAGTTATCCAATGTATCCCAAACTGAGTGATGGCATGCGTTATGCTTCATTTATAAGCCTATACTCAAGAAGCACCAATGATCAGTTTGGAATTATCATTTTAATTAGCTGATCAACTTGACATGTCCATACTAAATCCTTTTTACCTTGATTTAGAGCTCAAAATAACATTATTCCAATGCTGTTAAGCTAGCTCAATATTCTATATTATGACAACATTTGAGACTGAAAGAGCTACTACAAAGCATCCAAGTAATACAGTGCATCCGAAACTGTGTGATGTCATGCATTATGCTTAATTTATAAGCCTTATTCAAGGAGCACCAATGATCGGTTTATAATGATCATTTTTACTAACTGATCAACTTGACATGTCTGCACTAAATTGTCTTTAACTTTTAATTTAGAGTTCATAATGACATGAGTCCAGTGCCTACATAAAGCTAGCTCAATTTTCCATATTGTGGCAACATTCGAGACAAAAAGAGATAAGAAAAAGCCTACAAGTAATTCAATGTATACAAACCTGCGTGAAGCCATGCATTATGTTTCATTTATAAGCCATTACTCAAGGAGCACCAATGATCAGTCTATAATGATCATTTTTACTAGTTGATCAACTTACATGTCTGCACTATATTGTCTTTTACTTTTGATTTAGAGCTAAAAATGACATGATTCCAATGCCCACATTAAGCTAGCTCAATTTTCCCTATTCTGAGAACATTTGAGGCTGGCTATGAAAAAGCCTCCAAGTAATTCAATGTATCCCAAACTGCACGATGCCATTCATTTAAAAGCCTTTTCTCAAGGAGAACCAATGATCAGTTTAGAATGATCATGTTTACTAGCCGATCAACCTGACATATCCGCACAAAATCGTCCGTAAGTTTTGATTTAGAATTCAAAATGACACGAATCGAGCGCTCACGTTAATCTAGCTAAGTTTTTTACATTATGAGCAATTTTAAAACTAAAATAGCTACGACAAAGCCTCCAAGTTATCCAATCAATCCCAAATTGTGAGATGCCATGCATTATGCTTTGTTTATAAGCCTATACTCAAGAACCACCAATGATCAGTTTGGAATTATCATTTTAATTAGCTGATCAATTTAACATGTCCACACTAAATTGTCTTTAACTTTTAATTTAGAGCTGAAAATAACATTAGTTCAATGCCATCCTTAAGGTAGCTCTATTTTCAATATTGTGACAACAATTGAAACTGAAAGAGATACTACAAACCCTCCAAGTAATACAGTGTATCCCAAACTGCGTGTTGCCATGCATTATATTTCATTTATAAGCCTTTATTCAAGGACACCAATGGTCCGTTTATAATGATCATTTTAACCAGCCGATAAACTTGACATGTTCGCAATAAATTATCCGTAACTTTTGATTAAAAGTTCGGAATGACACAACTCCAGCTCCCACGTTAAGTTAGCTAAATTTTCTATATTGTGACAACATTTGAGACTGAAAGAGCTATTACAAAGCATCCAAGTAATCCAATGTATCCCAAGCTGCGTGGGGCCATGCATTATGCTTCATTTATAAGCCTTTATTCAATGAGGACCAATTATCAGTTTAGAATGATCATTTTAACTAACTGATCAACTTGAGATATCCGCACTGAATGGTGCTTAAGCTATTATTTAGAGTTCAGTATGACATGAATCCACCGCCCATGTTAAGCTCGCTCAATTTCCCATATTGGGACCACATTTGAGACTGAAAGAGCTAGTACAAAACCTCCATGTAATCCAATGTATTCCAAATTGTGTGATGCCATGCATTATGCTTCATTTATAAGTCTTTACTCAAGGAGAACAAATGATCAATTTAAAATGATAATTTTAACTGGACGATCAACTTCAACTATCCACACTAAATTGACCGTAAATTTTCATTTAGAAATCAGAATAACACAAATCCAATGCCCACGTTACCGTTAGCTCAATTTTCTATATTGTGACCACATTTGAGATTAAAAGAACTACTACAAAGCCTCCTAGTAATCCAATTTATCCCAAACTGCGTGATGCCATGCATTATGCTTCATTTATAAGCCTTTACTCAAGGAGCACCAATGATAAGTTTATAATGATCATTTTAATTGGGCGATCATCTTGACATGTCCGCACTAAATCATCCGTACATTTTTATTACGAGGTTAAAATGACACAAATCCAACGTTCACGTTAAGGTAGCTCAATTTTCTATATTGTGACAACATTTGAGATTGAAAGGGCTACGAAAAAGTCATTAAGTAATCTAATGTATACCGAGCTACGTGATCCCATGCAATATGCTTCATTTATAAGTCTTCACTCAAGGAGCACCCATGATCAATTTGGAATGATCATTCTAATTTTCCGATCAACTTGAAAAGTCCGCACTTAATCATCCGTAATTATTTATTTAGAGTTCAGAATGACACGAATCCAATGCCTACATTAAGCTAGCTTAATTTTCTATATTGTGACAAAATTTAACATTGAAATAGCTACAACAAAGCCTCCAAGTTATCCAATATATCCCAAACTGCATGATTCCATGCATTATGCTTCATTTATAAACCTTTATTAAAGGAGCATCAATGATGAGTTTAGAATGATCATTTTAAACGGCCGATAAACTTGAAAAGTTTGCTCTAAATTGTCCATAACTTTTGATTTAGAGTTCGGAATGATACAAATCCAACACACACGTTAAGCTAGTTCAATTTTCTATATTGTTACTATACTGGAAGAGCTATTAAAAAGCCTCCAAGTAATCCAATTTATCCCAAACTGCATGATGCCATGCGTTAGCCTTTACTCAATGAGCACCAGATATCAGTTTATATTGATTATTCAAACTAACTTTTGATTTAGACCTCAAAATGACATGACTCCAATGCCCATGTTAAGCTCGCTCAATTTTCCATATTGTGACAACATTTGAGACTGAAGGAGATAGGACAAAGCCTCCAAGTAATACCATGTATCAGAAACTGCGTGATCCCATGCATTATGCTTCTATTATAAGCCTTTACTCAAGGAGCAGCAATGATTAGTTTAGAATGATCATTTCAACTGGCCGATCACTTGACATATCTGCACTAAATCGTCTGTAACTTTTGATTTAGTGTTCAAAATGACACTGAACCCAATGCCCACGTTAAGCTAGCTAAATTTTCTATTTTGTGATTGACAGAGCTACGAAAAAGCATCCAAGTAATTCACAGTATCCCAAACTGCGCGATGCCATTCATTATGCTTCATTTAAAAGCCTTTGCTCAAGAAGCACCAATGATCAGTTTGGAATGATCATGTTTACTAGCCGATAAACTTGACATGTAGACATTAAATCATCCGTAGCTTTATATTTACACGAATCCAATGTCTACGTTAATCTAGCTCAATTTTCTATATTGTGATAACATTTTAGACTGAAAGAGCTAACAAAAATCCTCCAACTAATCCAATGTATCCCTGCATGATTCACGCATTACGCTTCATTTATAAAGCTTTACTCATGGAGCACCAATGATTAGTTTAGAATGATGATTTTAATGGATGATCAACTTGACATGTCCACACTAAATTGTCTATAATTTTTGATTAAGAGTTTAGAATGACATGAATCCAACACACACGTTAAACTATATCAATTTTATATATTGTGACAACATTTTAGACTGAAAGAGCTACGACAAAGCCTCCAAGTAATCCAATATATACCAAACTGCGCGATGCCATGCATTATTCTTCATTTATAAGCGTTTACTCAAGGAGCACCAATGATCAGTTTAGAATGATCATTTTAGCTGGCCGATCATTTGACATATCCACACTAAATCATCCGTAACTTTTGATTTAGAGTTTAGAGTGACAATGAATCCAATGCCCACGTTAAGCTAGCTCAATTTTCTATTTTGTGAGAACATTTGAGACTGAAAAAGCTACAACAGAGCCTCCAAGTAATACAATGTATCCTAAACTGTGTGATGCCATGCATTATTATTTAATTATAAGCCTTTACTACAGGAGCACCAACGATCAGTTTAGAATGATTATTTTAACTGGCCGATCACTTGACATGTCCGCACTAAATCTTCTATAACGTTTCATTTAGAGCTCAGAATGACACGAATCCAACGTCCACGTTAAGCTACCTCAGTTTTCAATATTGTGACAACATTTAAGACAAAAAGAGCTACAACATTCCAAGTAATCAAATGTATCCCAAACATTGCAATGCCATGCATTATTCTTCATTTATTCGCCTTTACTCAAGGAGCACCAATGATCAGTTTCTAATGATCATTTTAACTAGCCGGTGACTTAACATGTCCGCACTAAATCTTTCATAACTTTGATTTAGAGTTCATAATGACACGAATCCAACACCCACGTTAAGCTAGCTCAATTTTCAATATAGTGACAACATTGAGACTAAAAGAGCTACGACTAAGCCTCCAAGTAATCCAATTTTTCCCAAATTGCGTGATACCATGCATTACGCTTCATTTATAAGCCCTTACTCAAGGAGCACCAATGATGAGTTTAGAATGATCATATTAACTGGCTGATCACTTGACATATTCACACTAAATCATCCGTAACTATTGATTTATAGTTCAGAATTACACTGAATCCAATGCCCAAATTAAGCTAGCTGAATTTTCAATATTGTGACAACATTTGAAACTGAAAGGGCTACGACAAAGCCTCCACGTAAGACAATGTATCCCAAACTGTGTGATGCCACACATTATTCGTCATTTATAAGCCTTTACTACAGGAGCACCAATGATGAGTTGAGAATGATCGTTTTAAATTGCTGATCACTTGACATGTCCGCACTAAATCGTCCGTATTTTTTGATTAATAACTCAGAATGACCCGAATCCAATGCCCACGTTAACCTAACTCAATTTTGACTATTTTGATAACATTTAATACTGAGAGAGCTACGACAAAGCCTCCAAATAATCTAATGTATCCCAAACTTTGCGATGTAATGCATTATTCTACATTTATATGCCTTTACTTAATAAGAACCAATGATCAGTTTAGAATGATTATTTTAACTCCCTGATCAATTGACATGTCCACACTAAATCATCTGTAACTTTTTTTAGAGTTCAAAATGACATGAATCAACGCCCACGTTAAGCTAGCTGAATTTTCAATGTTGTGACAACATTAGAGACTGAAAGAGCTACGACAAAGCCTCCAAATAATCCAATGTATCCCAAATTATGTGATACCATGCATTATGCTTCATTTATAAGCTTTTACTCAAGGAGCACCAATGATCAGTTTAGAATGATCATTTTAACTGGCTGATCACTTGACATATCCGCACTAAATCGCCGTAGCTTTTGATTTAGAGTTCACAATGACACTGAATACATTGCCCACGTTAAGCTAGCTGAATTTTCTATTTTGTGACAACATTTGAGACTGAAAAAGCTACGACAAAGCCTCCAAGTACTACAATGTATCCCAAACTGCGCGATGCCATGCATTATGCTTCATTTATAAGCCTTTACTCAAGGAGCACCAATGATCAGTTTATAATAATCATTTTAATTGGGTGATCATCTTGACATGTCCGCACTTAATCATCCGTAAGTTTTTATTTAGAGTTTAAAATGACACGAATCCAACGTTCACGTTAAGCTAGCTCAATTTTCTATATTGTGACAACATTTGAGATTGAAAGGGCTACGGCAAAGTCATTAAGTAATCCAATGTATACCGAGCTACGTGATCCCATGCAATATGTTTCATTTATAAGCCTTTACTCAAGGAGCACCCATGATCAATTGGGAATGATCATTTTAATTTTTCGATCAACTTGAAAAGTCCGCACTTAATCATCCGTAATTATTTATTTAGAGTTCAGAATGACACGAATCTAATGGCTACATTAAGCTAGATTAATTTTCTATATTGTGACCACATTTGAGATTGAAAAAGCTACTACAAAACCTCCAAGTAATCCAATGTATCCCAAACATCGTGTGCCATGAATTATGCTTCATTTATAAGCCTTTACTCAAGGAGCACCAATGATAAGTTTATAATGATCATTTTAACTGGCCGATCATCTTGACATGTCCGCACTAAATCATCCGTAACTTTTTATTTAGAGTTTAAAATGACACGAATCCTAACGTTCACGTTAAGCTAGCTCAATTTTTTATATTGTGACAACATTTGAGATTGAAAGGCCTACGACAAAGTCATTAAGTAATCCAATGTATACCGAGCTACGTGATCCCATGCAATATCCTTCATTTATAAGCCTTTACTCAAGGAGCACCCATGATCAATTTGGAATGATCATTCTAATTTTTTGATCGCCTTGAAAAGTCCGCACTTAATCATACGTAATTATTTATTTAGAGTTCAGAATGACACGACTCCAATGCCTACATTAAGCTAGCTTAATTTTCTATATTGTGACAAAATTTAACATTGAAATAGCTACAACAAAGCCTCCAAGTAATCCAATATAACCCAAACTGCGTGATTCCATGCATTATGCTTCATTTATAAGCCTTTATTAAAGGAGCATCAATGATGAGTTTATAATGAACATTTTAACCGGCCGATAAACTTGAAAAGTTCGCTTTAAATTGTCTATAACTTTTGATTTAGAGTTCGGAATGATACAAATCCAACACACACGTTAAGCTAGTTCAACTTTCTATATTGTTACAACATTTGAGACTAGAAGAGCTATTAAAAAGCCTCCAAGTAATCCAATTTATCCCAAACTGCATGATGCCATGCGTTAGCCTTTACTCAATGAGCACCAAATATCAGTATATATTGATTATTTTAACTAACTTTTGATTTAGAGCTCAAAATGACATGACCCCAACGCCCATGTTAAGCTCGCTCAATTTTCCATATTGTGACAACATTTGAGACTGAAGGAGATAGGACAAAGCCTCTAAGTAATACCATGTATCAGAAACTGCGTGATCCCATGCATTATGCTTCATTTATAAGCCTTTACTCAAGGAGCAACAATGAGTAGTTTAGAATGATCATTTCAACTGGCCGATCACTTGACATATCCGCAGAAAATCGTCCGTAACTTTTGATTTAGTGTTTAAAATGACACTGAACCCAATGCCCACGTTAAGCTAGCTCAATTTTCTATTTTGTGATTGAAAGAACTACGAAAAAGCATCCAAGTAATTCAATGTATCCCAAACTGCGCGATGCCATTCATTATGCTTCATTTAAAAGCCTTTGCTCAAGAAGCACCAATGATCAGTTTAGAATGATCATGTTTACTAGCCGATAAACTTCACATGTACACATTAAATCATCCGTAACTTTATATTTACACCAATCCAATGTCTACGTTAATCTAGCTCAATTTTCTATATTGTGATAACATTTTAGACTGAAAGAGCTAACACAAATCCTCCAATTAATCCAATGTATCCCTGCATGATTCACGCATTACGCTTCATTTATAAAGCTTTACTCATGAGCACCAATGATTAGTTGAGAATGATGATTTTAATGGATGATCAACTTGACATGTCCACACTCAATCATCTGTAATTTTTGATTAAGAGTTTAGAATGACATGAATCCAACACACACGTTAAACTAGATCAATTTTATATATTGTGACAACATTTTAGACTGAAAGAGCTACGACAAAGCCTCCAAGTAATCGAATGTATCCCAAACTGCGCAATGCCATGCATTATTCTTCATTCATAAGCCTTTACTCAAGGAGCACCAATGATCAGTTTAGAATGATCATTTTAGCTGGCCGATCATTTGACATGTCCGCACTAAATCGTCAATAACTTTTGATTTAGAGTTCAGAATGACACTAAATCCAATGCCCACGTTAAGCTAGCTCAATTTTCTATTTTGTGAGAACATTTGAGACTGAAAAAGCTACAACAGAGCCTCCAAGTAATACAATGTATCCTAAACTGTGCGATGTCATGCATTATTATTCATTTATAAGCCTTTACTACAAGAGCACCAACGATCAGTTTAGAATGATTATTTTAACTGGCCGATCACTTGACATGTCCGCACTAAATCTTCTATAACGTTTCATTTAGAGCTCAGAATGACACGAATCCAACGCCCACGTTAAGCTACCTCAGTTTTCAATATTGTGACAACATTTAAGACTGAAAGAGCTACAACATTCCAAGTAATCAAATGTATCCCAAACATTGCGATGCCATGTATTATTCTTCATTTATTCGCCTTTACTCAAGGAGCACCAATGATCAGTTTCTAATGATCATTTTAACTAGCCGGTGACTTAACATGTCCGCACTAAATCTTTCATAACTTTGATTTAGAGTTCATAATGACACGAATCCAACACCCACGTTAAGCTAGCTCAATTTTCAATATAGTGACAACATTGAGACTAAAAGAGCTACGACTAAGCCTCCAAGTAATCCAATGTTTCCCAAATTGCGTGATACCATGCATTACGCTTCATTTATAAGCCCTTACTCAAGGAGCACCAATGATGAGTTTAGAATGATCATATTAACTGGCTGATCACTTGACATATTCACACTAAATCATCCGTAACTATTGATTTATAGTTCAGAATTACACTGAATCCAATGCCCACATTAAGCTAGCTGAATTTTCAATATTGTGACAACATTTGAAACTGAAAGAGCTACGGCAAAGCCTCCACGTAAGACAATGTATTCCAAACTGCGTGATGCCACACATTATTCGTCATTTATAAGCCTTTACTACAGGAGCACCAATGATGAGTTGAGAATGATCGTTTTAAATTCCTGATCACTTGACATGTCCGCACTAAATTGTCCGTATTTTTTGATTAATAACTCAGAATGACCCGAATCTAATGCCCACGTTAACCTAACTCAATTTTGACTATTGTGATAACATTTAATACTTAGAGAGCTACGACAAAGCCTCCAAATAATGTAATGTATCCCAAACTTTGCAATGTAATGCATTATTCTTCATTTATATGCCTTTACTTAATAAGAACCAATGATCAGTTTAGAATGATTATTTTAACTCCCTGATCAATTGACATGTCCGCACTAAATCATCTGTAACTTTTTTTAGAGTTCAAAATTACATGAATCCAACGCCCACGTTAAGCTAGCTGAATTTTCAATGTTGTGACAACATTAGAGACTGAAAGAGCTACGACAAAGCCTCCAAATAATCCATTGTATCCTAAATTATGTGATACCATGCATTATGCGTCATTTATAAGCTTTTACTCAAGGAGCACCAATGATCAGTTTAGAATGATCATTTTAACTGGCCGATCACTTGACATATCCGCACTAAATCGCCGTAGCTTTTGATTTAGAGTTCACAATGACACTTAATCCATTGCCCACATTAAGCTAGCTGAATTTTCTATTTTGTGACAACATTTGAGACTGAAAAGCTACGACAAAGCCTCCAAGTACTACAATGTATCCCAAACTGCGCGATGCCATGCATTATGCTTCATTTATAAGCCTTTACTCAAGGAGCACCAATGATCAGTTTATAATGATCATTTTAATTGGGTGATCATCTTGACATGTCCGCACTAAATCATCCGTTAGTTTTTATTTAGAGTTTAAAATGACACGAATCCAACGTTCACGTTAAGCTAGCTCAATTTTCTATATTGTGACAACATTTGAGATTGAAAGGGCTACGACAAAGTCATTAAGTAATCCAATGTATACCGAGCTACGTGATCCCATGCAATATGCTTCATTTATAAGCCTTTACTCAAGGAGCACCCATGATCAATTGGGAATGATCATTTTAATTTTCCGATCAACTTGAAAAGTCCGCACTTAATCATCCGTAATTATCTATTTAGAGTTCAGAATGACACGAATCTAATGGCTACATTAAGCTAGCTTAATTTTCTATATTGTGACCACATTTGAGATTGAAAAAGCTACTACAAAACCTCCAAGTAATCCAATGTATCCAAAACTTCGTGTGCCATGAATTATGCTTCATTTATAAGCCTTTACTCAAGGAGCACCAATGATAAGTTTATAATGATCATTTAACTGGCCGATCATCTTGACATGTCCACACTAAATCAATTTAGAGTTTAAAATGACACGAATCCTAACGTTCACGTTAAGCTAGCTCAATTTTATATATTGTGACAACATTTGAGATTGAAAGGCCTACGACAAAGTCATTAAGTAATCCAATGTATACCAAGCTACGTGATCCCATGCAATATCCTTCATTTATAAGCCTTTACTCAAGGAGCACCCATGATCAATTTGGAATGATCATTCTAATTTATTGATCACCTTGAAAAGTCCGCACTTAATCATCCGTAATTATTTATTTAGAGTTCAGAATGACACGAATCCAATGCCTACATTAAGCTAGCTTTATTTTCTATATTGTGACAAAATTTAACATTGAAATAGCTACAACAAAGCCTCCAACTAATCCAATATATCCCAAACTGCGTGAATCCATGCATTATGCTTGATTTATAAGCCTTTATTAAAGGAGCATCAATGATGAGTTTATAATGAACATTTTAACCGGCCGATAAACTTGAAAAGTTCGCTTTAAATTGTCCATAACTTTTGATTTAGAGTTCGGACTGATACAAATCCAACACACACGTTAAGCTAGTTCAACTTTCTATATTGTTACAACATTTGAGACTAGAAGAGCTATTAAAAAGCCTCCAAGTAATCCAATTTATCCCAAAAGCCTCCAACATTTGCCATGCCTTTACTCAATGAGCACCAAATATCAGTATATATAGATTATTTTAACTAACTTTTGATTTAGAGCTCAAAATGACATGACCCCAATGCCCATGTTAAGCTCGCTCAATTTTCCATATTGTGACAACATTTGAGACTGAAGGAGATAGGACAAAGCCTCTGAGTAATACCATGTATCAGAAACTGCGTGATCCCATGCATTATGCTTCATTTGTAAGCCTTTACTCAAGGAGCAACAATGATTAGTTTAGAATGATCATTTCAACTGGCCGATCACTTGACATATCTGCAGTAAATCGTCTGTAATTTTTGATTTAGTGTTTAAAATGACACTGAACCCAATGCCCACGTTAAGCTAGCTCAATGTTCTATTTTGTGATTGAAAGAACTACGAAAAAGCATCCAAGTAATTCAATGTATCCCAAACTGCGCGATGCCATTCATTATGCTTCATTTAAAAGCCTTTGCTCAAGAAGCACCAATGATCAGTTTAGAATGATCATGTTTACTAGCCGATAAACTTCACATGTACACATTAAATCATCCTTAACTTTATATTTACACCAATCCAATGTCTACGTTAATCTAGCTCAATTTTCTATATTGTGATAACATTTTAGACTGAAAGAGCTAACACAAATCCTCCAAGTAATCCAATGTATCCCTGCGTGATTCACGCATTACGCTTCATTTATAAAGCTTTACTCATGGAGCACCAATGATTAGTTGAGAATGATGATTTTAATGGATGATCAACTTGACATGTCCAAACTAAATCGTCTGTAATTTTTGATAAAGAGTTTAGAATGACATGAATCCAACACACACGTTAAACTAGATCAATTTTATATATTGTGACAACATTTTAGACTGAAAGAGCTACGACAAAGCCTCCAAGTAATCGAATGTATCCCAAACTGCGCAATGCCATGCATTATTCTTCATTCATAAGCCTTTACTCAAGGAGCACCAATGATCAGTTTAGAATGATCATTTTAGCTGGCCGATCATTTGACATGTCCGCACTAAATCGTCAATAACTTTTGATTTAGAGTTCAGAATGACACTAAATCCAATGCCCACGTTAAGCTAGCTCAATTTTCTATTTTGTGAGAACATTTGAGACTGAAAAAGCTACAACAGAGCCTCCAAGTAATACAATGTATCCTAAACTGTGCGATGTCATGCATTATTATTCATTTATAGGCCTTTACTACAAGAGCACCAACGATCAGTTTAGAATGACTATATTAACTGGCCGATCACTTGACATGTCCGCACTAAATCTTCTATAACGTTTCATTTAGAGCTCAGAATGACACGAATCCAACGCCCACGTTAAGCTACCTCAGTTTTCAATATTGTGACAACATTTAAGACTGAAAGAGCTACAGCATTCCAAGTAATCAAATGTATCCCAAACATTGCGATGCCATACATTATTCTTCATTTATTCGCCTTTACTCAAGGAACACCAATGATCAGTTTCTAATGATCATTTTAACTAGCCGGTGACTTAACATGTCTGCACTAAATCTTTCATAACTTTGATTTAGAGTTTGTAATGACACGAATCCAACACCCAAGTTACGCTAGCTCAATTTTCAATATAGTGACAACATTGAGACTAAAAGAGCTACGACTAAGCCTCCAAGTAATCCAATGTTTCCCAAATTGCGTGATACCATGCATTACGCTTCATTTATAAGCCTTTACGCAAGGAGCACCAATGATGAGTTTAGAATGATCATATTAACTGGCTGTTCACTTGACATATTCACACTAAATCGTCTGTAACTATTGATTTATAGTTCAGAATTACACTGAATCCAATGCCCACATTAAGCTAGCTGAATTTTCAATATTGTGACAACATTTGAAACTGAAAGAGCTACGACAAAGCCTCCACATAATACAATGTATCCCAAACTGCGTGATGCCACACATTATTCGTCATTTATAAGCCTTTTCTACAGGAGCACCAATGATGAGTTGAGAATGATCGTTTTAAATTGCTGATCACTTGACATGTCCGCACTAAATTGTCTGTAACTTTTGATTAATAACTCAGAATGACCCGAATCCAATGCCCAAGTTAACCTAACTCAATTTTAAATATTGTGATAACATTTAATACTGAGAGAGCTACGGCAAAGCCTCCAAATAATCTAATGTATCCCAAGCTTTGCGATGCAATGCATTATTCTTCATTTATATGCCTTTACTCAATAAGCACCAATGATCAGTTTATAATGATTATTTTAACTCCCCGATCAATTGACATGTCCGCACTAAATCATCTGTAACTTTTTTTAGAGTTCAAAATGACATGAATCCAACGCCCACGTTAAGCTAGGTGAATTTTCAATATTGTGACAACATTAGAGACTGAAAGAGCTACGACAAAGCCTCCAAGTAATCCAATGTATCCCAAATTATGTAATACCATGCATTATGCTTCATTTATAAGCTTTCACTCGAGGAGCACCAATGATCAGTTAAGAATGATCATTGTAACTGGCCGATCACTTGACATATCTGCACTAAATCGTCGTAGCTTTTGATTTAGAGTTCACAATGACACTGAATCCATTGCCCACGTTAAGCTAGCTGAATTTTCTATTTTGTGACAACTTTTGAGACTGAAAAAGCTACGACAAAGCCTCCAAGTACTACAATGTATCCCAAACTGCACGATGCCATGCATTATGCTTCATTTATAAGCCTTTACTCAAGGAGCACCAATGATCAGTTTAGAATGATCATTTTAACTAGTCGATAACTTGACATGTCTGCACTAAATCACTCGTTGCTTTTGATTTAGAGTTCAGAATGACACGAATCCAACGCCAACATGATCAGGTTAGCTATGTTTATGCTTGGAGCATGTCTAAATTGTCTATAACATTTGAATTAGAGCTCATAACTACACGAATCCAACGCCCACATTAAGCTAGCTCAATTTTTTATATTGTGACAACATTTAATACTGAAAGAGCTACGACAAAGCCTCCAATTAATACAATGTATTCCAAACTGTGCGATGTCACGCATCATTTTTCATTTATAAGCCTTTACTACAGGAGCAGCAATGATGAGTTTAGAATCATCATTTTGACAGGCCGATCACTTGACATATCCGCAATATGTCGTCTGTAACTTTTGATTAGGAGCTAAGAATGACACGAATCCAATGCCCACGTTAAGCTAGCTCAATTTCTATATTGTGACAACATCTAACACTAAAAGAGCTAGAACAAAGCCTCCAAGTAATCCAATGTATCCCAAACTTTGCGATGTCATGCATTATTCTTCATTTACAAGCCTTTACTCAAGGAGCACCAATGATCAGTTTAGAATGATCATTTTAACTGGTCGATCACTTGACATGTCCACACTAAATTGTCTGTAAGTTTTGATTTCGAGTTCAGAATGACACGATTTCAACGCCCACGTTAAGCTAGCTCAATTTTCAATATTTTGACAACATTTGAGAGTCAAAAAGCTACGAAAAGGCCTCTAAGTAATCCAATGTATCCCAAACTGCGTGATGAAATGCATTATGCTTCATTTATAAGCTTTTACTCATGGAGCACTGATGAACAGTTTAGAATTATCATTTTAACTAGCTGATCAACTTGACACATCCACACTAAATCGACTTTAACTTTTGATTTGGAGCTGAAAATGACATGACTTCAACGTCCATGTTAAGCTAGCTTAATTTTCCATATTGTGACAACATTTGAGACTGAAAAAGCTACTACAAAGCCTCCAAGTAATCCAATGTATCCCAAACTGCGTGATGCCATGAATTATGCATCATTGATAACACTTTACTCAAGGAGCACCAATGATCAGTTTAGAATGATCATTTTAACTAGCTTATAACTTGACATGTCCACACAAGATCGTCTAAAACTTTTCAATTTAGAGTCCAAATGACATGAGTCAATGCCCATGTTATGCTAGCTCAATTTTCCATATTGCGACAACATCTGAGACTGAAAGAGCTAGTACAAAACCTCCAAGTAATCCAATGTGTCCCAAACTGCGTGATGCCATGAATTATGCTTCATTTATACGCTCATGGAGCTACTCAATGATGTTAGCAATCATTAGTCAACCCCATGTTAAGCTAGCTCAATTTTCCATATTGGGACAACATTTGAGACTGGAAGAGCTACGAAAAAACCTCCAAGTAATCCAATGTATCCCAAACTGTGTGATGCCCTGCATTATGCTTCATTTATAAGCCTTTACTCAAGAAGAACCGATAAACAGTTTAAAAATGATCATTTTTACTAGCTGAACAACTTGAAACAGCCAAACTAAATTGTCTTTAACTTTTGATTTAGAGCTCAAAATGGCATGAGTCAACCGCCAACCTTTAGCTAGCTCAATTTTCCATATTGTGAAATCATTTAAGACTGAAAGAGCTACTAAAAAATCTCTAAGTAATCCAATGTATCACAAGCCTTTACTCAATGAGCATCGATGATCCGTTTAGAATGATCATTTTAACTAGCTGATCAACTTGACATGTCCGCACTAAATCCTCTTTAACTTTTCTTTTAGAGCTCAAAATGATTGCAACACCCACGTTAAGCTAACTCAGTTTTCCAGAATGTGATAATATTTGAGACTAAAAGAGCTACTACAAAGCCTCCAAGTAATCCAATGTATGCCAAACTTGGTGATGCCATGAATTATGCTTCATTTATAACCCTTTACTCAAGGAGCACTAAAGATCAGTTTAGAATGATCATTTTAACTGGCGATCAACTTGATATGTACGCACTAAGTTGTCCGTAAATTCTGATTTAGATTCATAATGACACGAATCTAACACCCACGTTAAGCTAGCTGAGTTTTCTATATTGTGACAACATTTGAGACTTAAAGAGATACTACAAAGCCTCCAAGTAATCCAATCTACCCCAAACTGCGTGATGCCATGCAATATGCTTCATTTATAAGCCTTTACTCAAGTAGCACCAATAATCAGTTTAGAATGACCATTTTAAGTGGACGATCAACTTGACATAAATCCTCCGTAACTTCAGATTTAGAGTTCAGAATAATACGATTCCAACATCCACGTTAAGCTAGCTCAGTTTTCTATATTGTGGCAACATTTGAGACTTAAAGAGCTACGACATAGCCTCCAAGTAATCCAATCTTTCGCAAACAGTGCGATTCCATGCATGCTTCATTTATAAGCCCTTACCCAAGGAGCACCAATGATTAGTTTAGAATGATCATTTTAACTGGCCGATAACTTGACATGTCCTCACGAAATCGTCTAAAACTTTTGAATTAGAGTGCCGAATGACACAAGTTCAATGACGAAATCGTCTAAAACTTTTGAATTAGAGTGCCGAATGACACGAGTTCAATGCCCACGTTTAGCTAGCTTAATTTTCTATATTGTGATAGAGTTAAGATCGAAATAGCTACAACAAAGTTACCAAATGATAAAATTTATCCCAATGTGTGTGACAGCATTGGATTTAGACTGGCCGATCACTTGCCAAGTCCGCACTAAATCGTCTTTAACTTTTGATTTAGAGTTCAAAATGACATGAGTCCAACCTCCACGTTAAGCTACCTCTATTTTCCATATTGTGACAACATTTGAGACTGAAAGAGATAGTACAAAGCCCCCAAGTAATCCAATGTATTCCAAACTTCGTGATGCCTTGAATTATACTTCATTTATAAGCCTTTACTCAAAGAGCACCAATGATGAGTTTATGCTTTAAATCGTCTTAAACTTTTGACTTAGAGCACAAAATAACATGAGTCCAATGCCCATGTTAAGCTAGCTCAATTTTCCATATTGTGACAATATTTGAGACTTAAAGAGCTACGACAAAGCACCAATGATCAGTTTAGAATGATCATTTTAACTGGCAGATCACTTGACATGTCTGCACTAAAGCGTCCTTAACTTTTGATTTAGAATGCAGAATTACACGAATTCAATGCCCACGTTTAGCTAGCTCAATTTTTCTATATTGTGAAAAACGTTATGACCGAGATAGATACGACAAAGTTACCAAGTAATCAAATCTATCCTATATGTGTCATTCCATGCATTATGCTTCATTTATAAGACTTTACTACATGACCACCAATGCTCAGTTTTGAATGCTCATTTTAACTAACTGATCAACTTGACATGTCCGCACTAAATCGTCTTTAACTTTTGATTTTGAGCTCAAAATGACATGAGTCCAACGCCAACATTAAGCTAGCTCAATCTTCCATATTTTGACAACATATGACATTGAAAGAGCTACGAAAAAGCCTCCAATAAATCCAATGTGTCACAAACTACATGATGCCATGCATTATGCTTTATTTATAAGCCTTTACTCAAGGAGAACCAGTGATCAACTTAGAATAATCATTTTAACTAGAATGACACGATTTCAACGTCCATGTTAAGCTAGCTCAATTTTCCATATTAAGTTACACGAATCTAACACCCACGTTAAGTTAGCTCACTTTTCTATATTGTGATAAAATTTAATATCGAAATAGCTACGACAAAGCCTACAAGTAATTCAATCTATCCCAAACTGTGCGATGCTATGCATCATGCTTCATTTATACGCCTTTACTCAATGCGCACCAATGATCATTTTAACTAACGGATAAACTTGACATGTCCACACTAATCGTTTTTAACTTTTGATTTAGAGCGCAAAATGACATGAGTCCAATGCCCACGTTAAGCTAGCTCAATTTTCCATATTGTGACAACATTTGAGAATGAAAGAGAGCTACTACAAAGCCTCCAAGTAATCAATGTATCCGAAACTGCGTGATGCCATTAATTATGCTTCATTTATAAGCCTTTTACTCAAAGAGCACCAATGATCAGTTTAGGATGATCATTTTAACTAGCTGATCCACTTGACATATCTACACAAACTGCGTGATGCCATGCATTATGTTTCATTTATATGCCTTTACTCAAGGAGCAGAAATGATTAGTTTAAAATGATCATTTTAACTTTCCGATTGACTTGACATGTTCGCACTAAATCGTCTTTAACTATTTGTTTAGACTTCATAACGACATGAATCCAATACCGACGTACATCTAGCTGAATTTTCAATATTGTGACAACATTTGAGACAGAAAAGAGCTATGACAAAAGCCTCCAAGTAATCTGATGTATCCCAAACTACGTGATGCCATGCATTATGCTTGATTTATAAGCCTTTAGTCAAAGAGCATTAATGATAAGTTTAGAATGATCATATTAACTGGCCGATCACTTGACATGTCTGCACTAAATCGTCCATAACTTTTGATTTAGAGTTAAGAAGGATACGAATACAACGTCAACGTTAAGCTAGCTCAATTTTCTATATTGGAATTATATTTGAGACTGAAAGAAACACGATAAAGCCACCACGTAATCCAACGTATCCCAAATTCCGTGATATTCTGCATTATGCTTCATTTATAAGCCTTTAGTCAAGGGCACAAATGATCAATTTCAAATGATCAGTTTAACTAGACGGTCAACTTGACATGTCTGCACTAAATCTTCCTTTAGATTTAAAATCAAAGTGACACAAATCCAACGCAAAGAGTTAATCTAGCTCAATTTTATATATTGTGACAACATTTGAGACTGAAAGAGCAACGACAAAGCCTCCAAGTAATCCAATGTATCCCAAACTGCATGATGCCATGCATTATGCTTCAATTTATAAGCCTTTACTCAAGTTGTATCAATGACCAGTTTAGAATGATTATTTTAACTGGACGATCAACTTCACATGTCACCACTAGTTTGTCTGTAACTTCTGATTTAGAGTTCAGAATGACACAAATCCAATTACCACGTTAAGCTAGCTCAATTTTCTATATTGTGAAAACATTTGAGACTTAAGGAGCTATGACAAAGCCTCCAAGTAATCCAATCTATCCCAAACTGCGTGATGCCATGCATTATGCTTCATTTCTAAGCCTTTACTCAAGGGGCGCCAATGATCAGTTTAGAATAATCATTTTAACTGGTTGATCACTAGAAATTTCCGCACTAAATCATCCGAAACTTTTGATTTACAATGCAAAATGATAGGAATTCAGTACCCATATTTAGCTAGCTCAATTTTCTATATTGTGATAAAAGTTAAGACCGACTTAGCTATGACAAAGTTCTAAGTAATAAAATATACCCCAATGTGTGTGATTCCATGCATTATGCTTCATTTATAAGTCTTTACTTAAGGACAACCAATGACCAGTTTAGAATGATCATTTTAACTAGTTATACAACTTGACATGTCCGCACAAAGTCGTGTTTAACTTTAGATTTTGACCTCAAAATGACATGAGTCCACTGCCCATGTTAAGCTATCTCAATTTTCCATATTGTGGCAATATTTTAAAGTAAAAGAGCTACGAAAAAGCCTCCAAGTAATCCAATGTATCACACATTGCGTGATGCCATGCATTATGTTTCATTTATAAGCCTTTTTTCAAGGAGCAGCAATGATCAGTTAAGAATGATCATTTTAACTTGCCGATCAACTTGACATGTCCGCAATAAATTGTCTTTAACTATTGGTTTAGACTTCATAATGACATAAATCGAAAGCCCACGTTAATCTAGCTCAATTTTCAATATTGTGACAACATTTGAGACTGAAATAGCTACGACAAAGCCTCCAAGTAATCCAATGTATCCCAAACTGCGTGATGCCATGCATTATGCTTTATTTAAATGCCTTTACTCAAGGAGCATCAACGATCAGTTTAGAATGATCATTTTCACTATGTGATGAACTTGACATGTCCACAATAAATCGTCTTTAACTTTTGATTTAGAGCTCAAAATGAAATGAGGACAACGTCAACGTTAAACTAGCTCAATTTTTCATATTGTGAAAACATTTGAGACAGAAAGAGCTACGAAAAGCCTCCAATTAATCCAATGTATCCCAAACTGTGTTATGCCATGCATTATGCTTCAGTTATAAGCCTTTACTTAAGAAGCACCAATGATCAGTTTAGAATGATCATTTTAACTAGCTAATGAACTTGACATGTCCGCACTAAATCATTTTTAGCTTTTGATTTGGAGCTCAAAATGACATGAGTCCAACGCCCACGTTAATCTCGCTCAATTTTCCATATTGTGATAACATTTGAGACTGAAATAGCTACTACAAAGCCTCCAAGTAATCTAATGTATCCCCAACTTCGTGATTCCATAAATTATGCATCATTTATAAGCCTTTATCTCAAGGAGCAGTAATGATCAGTTTAGAATGATCATTTTAACTGGATGATCAACTTGGCATGTTCGCACTAAGTCTAAACCAGATGTTAAGTTGATCGGCAAGTTAAAATGATCATTCTTAACTGATCATTGTTGCTCCTTGAGAAAAGGCTTATAAATGAAACATAATGCATGGCATGATGCAGTGTGTGAAACATTGGATTACTTGGAGGCTTTTCCGTAGCTCTTTTACTTTTAAATGTTGCCCCAATATGGAAAATTGAGGTAGCTTAACATGGAGGCAGTAGATTCATGTCGTTTTGAGCTTTTGGGCAAAAGCTAACGACGATTTAGTGCGGACATCTCAAGGTTATCACCTAGTTAAAATGATCATTCTGAACTGATCATTGGTGTCATTGAGCAAAGGTTTAGAAATGAAGCATATCTTTGGGATGGATTGGATTATGGAAGCAGTCTCGTAGCTATTTCAAATTTTTATGAATGATTTAGTTCCAAAATGTATCCTCATTGAGACAGGCTCGTGCGTTCATAATCCAATGTATCCCTATGCCATGTACCATATATAAGCCTTTACTCAAGTAGCACCAATAATCAATTTCGAATGATCATATTAACTGGCCGATCAACTTGACATGTCCTCATTCAATCGTTCGTAACTTTTGATTTAGCATTCAAAATGACACGAATCCAACGCCGACGTTAAGCTAGCTCAATTTTCCATATTGTGACGAAATTTAAGTCCAAAATAGCTACGACAAAACCTCAGAGTAATCCAATCTATCCCAAAATGCATGATGCCATGCATTTAACTAGCCAATAAAATTGACTTGTCCGCACTAAATCATCCGTATATTTTGATTTAGAGTTCAGAATGACACAAATCCAACGCCCACGTTAAGCTAGCACAATTTTCTATATTGTAAAAAAAATTTAGACCAAAATAGTTACGACAAAGCCTCCAAAAAATCCAATCCATCCCAAACTACATGATGTCATGCATTATGCTTCATTACTAAACCTTTTCCCAATGTCACCAATGATCAGTTTAGAATGATCATTTTAACTAGCTGATCAACTTGACATGTCTGCACTAAATCATCGTTAACTTTTGCCCCAGAGCTCAAAACAACATGAATCCAATGCCCCCGTTAAGCTAGCCACAATTTTCTATATTATTACAACATTATCTACCATAAAGCCTTCCAGTAATCCAATGTATCCCAAACGGCGTGATGCCATTCATTAGACTTCATTTATAAGCCATTACTCAAGGAGTACCAATGATCATTTTAACTTGCTGATCAACTTGACATATCCGCACTCAATCGTCTGTCACTTTTGATTTAAAGTTCGGAATGAAATAAATGCAACGCCCACGTTAAGCTAGCTCAATTTTCTAATTGTGAAAAAAATTTAAGACCGATTTAGCTACGACAAAGCCTACAAGAAATCCTAACTATTCCAAACTGCGTGATGCCATGCATTATGCTTCATTTGTAAACCTTTGCTTAATGAGCACTAATGATCAGTTTAGAATGATCATTTTAACTAGGTGATCAACTTGACCTGTCCGCACAAAATTGTCTTTAACTTTTGATCCAGAGCTCAAAACGACATGAATCCAACGCCCACATGAATCCAACGCCCACGTTTAGCTAGCCAAAAGTTTCTATATTGTGACAATATTTGAGACTGCAAGATCTACCATAAAGCCTTCAAGTAATCAAATGTATCCCAAAATGTGTGATGCCATGCATTATGCTTTATTTATAAGCCTTTACTAAAGGAGCACCAATGATCAGTTTCGAATGATCATTTTAACTGGCCGATCAACTTGACATGTCCACATTCAATCATCCGTAACTTTTGATTTAGAGTTCTGAATGACATGAATCCAATGCCACGTTAAGCTAGCTCAATTTTCCATATTGTGACAAAATATAGGACCAAATTAGTACGAGAAATCCTCCAAGTAATCCAATCTATCCCAAACTGCATGATACCATGCATTATGCTTTAATTGTAAACCTTTTCTCAATGAGCACTATTGATAAGTTTAGAATGATCAATTTAACGAGCTGTTAAAATTGACATGTCTGCACTAAATCGTCTATAACATGTTTGCACTAAATCATCTGTAACTTTTGATTTAGAGTTCAGAATGACACGAACCCAAGGCCAACGTTAAGCTAGCACAATTTTCTATATTGTGAAAAAGAATTAGACCAAAATAGCTACAACAAAGCCTCCAAGTAATCCAATCTATCCCAAACTGTGTGATGCCATGCATTATGCTTCATTTGTAAACCATTTCTCAATCAGCACCAATGAAAAGTTTAGAATTATCAATTTAACTAGCTGCTAAACTTGACATGTCCGCACTAAATCTTCTAAAACTTTTGATTCAGAGTACTGAATGACACGAATCCAACACCCACGTTAAATTACCTAAATTTTCTATATTATGACAACATTTGAGACTAAAAGAGCTATGAAAAAGCCTCCAAGTAATCCAATGTATCCCTAACTACGTGATGCCATGCATTATGCTTCATTTATAAGCCTTTACTAAAGGAGGACCAATGATCAGTTTATAACGATCAATTTAACTAGCTGCTAAACTTTACAAGTCCGCAGTAAACTGTCCGTACCTTTTGATTTAGAGATAAGATAGAAACGAATCCAACGCCCACGTTAAGCTAGCTCAATTTTTTTTATTTTGTGACAACATTTGAGACTGAAACAGCAATCACAAAGACTTCAAGTTATCCAATCTATCCTAAATCTCGTGATGCCATGCATAAGTCTTCATTTAAGCTTTACTCAAGGAGCCCTAATGATCAGTTTAAAATTATCAGTTTAGAAAGATCACTTTAACTGGCCGATCAGCATGACATGTCAGCCCTAAATCGTCCATAACATTTGATTTAGAGTTCAGAATGACACGAATCCAACGCCCACATTAAGTGAGCTCAATTTTGCTATATTGTGACAAAATTTAAGACCGAAATAGCTATGACAAAGCCTCCAAGTAATCCAATCCATCTCAAACTACGCAATGCCATGCATTATGCTTCATTTGTAAACCTTTGTGCAATGAGCAACAATGATCAGTTTAGAATGATCATTTTAACTGGATGATCAACTTGTCATGTCCACACTAAATCGTCTTTAACTTTTGATCCAAATCTCAAAACGACATGAATCCAACGCCCACATGAATCCAACACCCACATTAAGCTAGCCTCAATTTTCTATATTGTGACAACATCTGAGACTTCAAGATCTACCATAAAGACTTCAAGAAATCGAATGTATCCCAAACTGCGTGATGCCATGCATCCCAAACGGTTGCTCCTACGGAAAGTAGTTGAATTTTGCTAGGAATGTCCTGCATAGATTGGTTAGTATGAAAGCATTCTTTAAAAAAAAAGTAGGTGTGGTAAGTTACTCCCTGGGTTGGACTTAATCATAAGATTAGTCGGTTGTTTGGCAGGTGGCTTGGTTTGCGGTTTGGCGGTGCCGTCGGCATGGGGTTTGCTTTTGGGTTCGGATTGGGTTTTGTTTTTCTTTAATGCTATCTGATCTAAATGAACCTCTTGGGGGGGATAAAGGTACTAAAATATGTTTCTTTCCCTTAAACTCAAAGAAGTTCCTATTAGTAAACCCATCATGAATGACCCTTATATCCGATTGCCAATCCCTACCTAACAAGATGTGACCAGCATCCATGGGTAATACAATGATCATTACTTGACCTTTACTCAAAGAGCGCCAATGATCAGTTAAATGATCAATTTAACTAGCCGATAAACTTGACATGGACCCACTAACTTGTCCGTAACTTTTGATTTAGAGTTCAGAATGACACGAAACCAACGTCCACGTTAAGCTAGTTCAATTTCTTTATTGTGACAAAATTTGAGACTGAAACATCTACCAAAACGCTTTCAAGTAATCCAATCTATCCTAAACTGTGTGATATCATAAATTATGCTTCATTTATAAGCCTTTACTCAAGGAGCACTAACGATAACTTTAGAATGATCACTTTAACTGGCTGGTATACTTGACTTATTTGCACAAAATCGTCCGTAACTTTTCATTTAGAGTTTTGAATGACACGAATCTAACGCCCACGTTAAACTTGCTCATTTTTCGATATTGTGACCAAATTTAACACCGAAATAGCTATGTCTAAGCCTCCAAGTAGTCCAATCTATCCCAAACTGCGTGATGCCATGAATTACGCTTTATTTGCAAACCTTTCTCAATCAGAACCAATGATCAGTTTAGAATGATCAATTTAACCGGCCGATCAACTTGACATGTACGCACTAAATCGTTCGTAACTTTTCATTTAAAGTTTAGAATGACACGTGTCTAACTCATACGTTAAGCTAGTTCAATTTTCCATATTGTGAAAATATTTGAGATTGAAAGAGCTAGGAAAAAACCTCAAAGTAATCCAATGTATCCAAAACTCTGTTATGCCATGCATTATGCTTCATTTATGAGCCTGTACTCAAGTAGCACTAATAATCAGTTAAGAATGATCATTTTAACTGCCTAATAAACTTGACATGTCCACACTAAATCGTCCGTAACTTTTGACTTAGAGTTCAGAATGATACAAATCCAACGGCTACATGTTAAGCTAGCTCAATATTCTATATTGTTTAAAATTTAAGACCGAAATATCTACGAAAAAGCCTCCATGTAATCCAATCTACCCCAAATTGCGTGATGCAATGCATTATGCTTCATTTATAAGTTTTACTCAAGGAGCACTAATGATCAGTTTAGAATGATCAATTTAGAATGATCTTTTTAGAATGGTCAGTGTATAACAATCAATTTAATTGGCCGATCAAGTTGACATGTCAGCACTAAATCATCTATAACATTTGATTTAGAGTTCATAATGACACGAATCCAACACTCACATTAATCTTGCTCAATTTTTCTATATTGTGATAAAATTTAGTACCAAAATAGCTACGACAAAGTCTCCAAGTAATCCAATCTATCCTAAACAGCGTGATGCCATGCATTATGGTTCATTTGTAACCCTTTGCTCGATGATCAACAATGAGCAGTTTAGAATGGTCACTTTAACTGGCCGATCAACTTAACAAGTGTGCCTAACTTTCTTTTCGAGTTTGGAATGACACGAATCCAACGCCCAAGTTAAGCTAGCTCAATATTCTATATTAAGAAATTTTAAGACCGAAATAGCTACAATAAAGCATCTAAGTAAAACAATCTATCTCAAACTGTGTGATGCCATGCATTATGGTTCATTTGTAAACATTTTCGCAATGACCACCAATGAGCAGCTTAAAATGATCATTTTAACTAGCTGGTGAACATGACATGTCCGCACTAAATCGTCTTCAACATTTCATTTAGAGCTCAAAATAACATGAATCCAAAGCCCACAATAATCTAGCTCAATTTTCAATATTGTGACAACATTTGAGACTGAAAGCGCTATGAAAAAGCATCAAAGTAATCCAATCTATCCCAAATTGTGTGGTACCATGCATTATGCTTCATTTATAAGCCTTTACTCAAGGAGCACCAATGATCAATTAAGAATGATCATTTTAACTGACCGGTCAACTTGATATATCCTCACTACATTGCCGTAACTTTTGATTTCGAATTCAAAATGACACGAATCCAACACCCACGTTAATCTAGCTTGATTTTCTATATTGTGATAAATTTTAGTACTGAAATAGCTACGACAAAGCCTTGAAGTAATCCAATCTATCCTAAACAGTGTGATGCCATGCATTATGGCTCATTTGTAAACCTTTGCTCAAAGAGCACCAATGAGCAATTTAGAATGGTCACTTTAACTGGCTGATCAACTTGACAGGTCCGCACTAAATCGTCTGTAAGTTTTGATTTAGAGTTCAGAATAATATGAATCGAACACCCACGTTAAGCTAGCTCAGTATTCTATATTGTGACAAAATTTAAGACTGAACTATCTACGACAAAGCCTCCAAATAATCCAATGTATCTTCAACTGCGTGGTGCCATGCATTATGCTTCATTTGTGAACCTTTGCTCAATGAGCACCAATGACCAGTTTAGAATGATCAATTTAACTATCTGATAAACATACCATGTCTGCACAAAATCATCTGTAGCTTTTGATTTGGAATTCAGAATGACACGAATCCAACGCCCACGTTAAGCTAGCTCAATATTCTATACTATGATAAACTTTAACACAGAAATAGAGATGAAAAAGCTTTCAAGTAATCCAATCTATCCCAAATTGCATGATGCCATGCATTATGCTTCATTTATGCATTACACAATGAGCACCAACGATCAAATTAGAATTATCAATTTAACTAGCCGATAAACATGACCTGTCTATACTAAATCGTCTGTCACTTTTGATTTAGAGTTCAGAATGACATTAATCCAACGCCCACGTTAAGCTAGCTAAATATTCTATATTTTGACAAAATTTAAGGCCGAATTAACTACGGCAAAGCCTACAAGTAATCCAATCTATCCCAAACTACATGATGCCATGCATTATGCCTCATTTGTAAACCTTTGCTCAATGAGCACCAATGATCAATTAAGAATGATCATTTTAACTAGCTGATTAACCTGACATGTCTGCACTAAATCATCTTTAACATTTGATTTAGAACTCAAAATGACATGAATCCAATCCCCCACATTATTCTAGCTCAATTTTCAATATTTTGACAACATTTGAGACAAAAAGAGCTACGACACCAGTAATCCAATATATCCCAAAGTGCGTGATGCCATTCATTATGCTTCATTTCAAAACCTTTACTCAGGCAGCAAGAATGATCAATTTTTAATAATCATTTTAACTGGTTGATACTTGATATGTCCGCACTAAATCGTCCATAACTTTTGATTTAGAGTTCAGAATACCACGAATCCAACGCGCACGTTAAGCTACCTCAATTTTCTATATTGTGATAACATTTGATACTGAATGAGGTACCACAAAGGCTTCAAGTAAGCCAATATATCCTAAGCTGCGTGATGCTATCCATTATTTATAACCCTTTAGTCAAGGAGCACTAATGATCAGTTTAGAATGATCACTTTAACTGGCTGATCAACTTGATATTTCCGCACAGAATTGTCCGTAACTTTTAATTTAGAGTTCAGAATGACACGAGTCCAATGCCCACGTTAAGCTAGCTCAATATTATTTATTGTGATGAAAATTAAGAAAGAAATAGATACGGCAAAGCCTCTAAGTAATCCAATATATCCCAAACTGTGTGATGCCAGGCATTATGCTTCATTTTTAAGCCCTTACTCAAGGAGCACCAATGATCAGTTTAGAATGACCATTTTAACTTGTCGATCAACTTGACATGTACGCATTTAATCATCCATAACTTTTGATTAGGAGTTCAGAATTCCAAGAATCCATCGCCCACTTTAATCTACCTCGATTTTCTATATTGTGATAAAAATTAAGACTGAAATAGCTACGACAATGACTTCAAGTAATCCAATGTATCCCAAACTGTGGGATGCCATGGATTATTGTAAACGTTTGCACAATGAGGACCTATGATCATTTTAGAACGATCAATTTAGAATGATCAATATAACTAGCTGATAAACTTGACATGTCCGCACTAAATTGTCCGTAACTTTTGATTTAGAGTTCAAAATGACACAAATCCAATGCCCACATTAAGCTAGCTGAATATTCTATATTGTAACAAGATTTAAGCCCAAAATAGCTACAACAATGCCTCCAAGTAATCCAATCTATCCCGAAGTATGTGATGCCATGCACTATGCTTCATTTTTAAATCTTTGCTCAATGGAAACCAATGATCAGTTTAGAATGACCATTTTGACTAGCTGATCAACTTGACTTGTCCCAATAAAAGAGCTATAATAAAGACTCCAAATAATCTAGCTCAATTTTCTATATTGTGACAACATTTGAGACCTAAAGAGCTATAACAAAGCTTCCAAATAATCCAATGTATCCAAAACTGCGTGATGTCATGCACTATATTTCATTTATTAGCCTTTACTTAAGTACCACCAATGATCAGTTTAGAATGATCATTTTAATTGGTCGATAAACTTAACATGTTTACACTAAATAGTACATAACTTTTTATTTAGAGTTCAGAATGATAAGAATCCAACGCCCACGTTAAACTACCTCAATTTTCTATATTGTGATAAAATTTAAGAAATAGGTACGACAAAGCTTCCAAGTAATCCAATCTATCCCAAACTGCGTGATGCCATGCATTATGCTTCAATTGTAAACCTCTGCTTAATGAGTACCAATGATCAGTTTATAATGATCAATTGAACTTGCCAGTAAACTTGACATGTCCCCACGAAATCGTACATAACATTCGATTTAGAGTTCAGAATTACATGAATTCGACACCCACGTTAAGCTAGCTCAATAGATTATCTATGTTTAAACTCTTCACAACTTATCAGTGGATATAACCCGTTTGGTATGAATAGTTTGTCAGTCCCCACCCATGAGTAAATATTTCATAGTAGCCTCATTAGAATACAAGTTTTCGAACTTTTATTACAGCAGAGAGATATCAACCATGGCAAACAGATTCCTTTTCGGGAGCGATTCATCCTTCCCGAACGCAGCATATTGTGACAAAATTTAAGACCGAAATAGCCACGACAAAGCCTCCAAGTAATCCAATCTATCCCAAGTTATGTGATGCCATGCATTATGATTCATTTATAAGCCTTTACTCAACGAGCACCAATGATCAGTTTAGAATGATCATTTTAACTTGCTGATCAACTTGACATGTCCGCACTAAATTGTTTTTAACATTTGGTTTAGAGCTCAAACTGAAAGAATCCAATGCCCACGTTAATCTAGCTCGATTTTTTATATTGTGACAACATTTGAGACATAAAGAGCTACGACAAAGCCGCCAAGTAATCCAATATATCCCAAACTACGGGATGCCATGCATTACGCTTCATTTCTAAACCTTTGCTAAATGAGAACTAATGATCAGTATAAAATGATCAATTTAAGTACCTGGCAATCTTGACATGTCCGCACTAAATTGTCCGTAACTTTTGATTCAGAGGTCCGAATGACATGAATCCAACGCCCATGTTAAACTATCTGAATATTCTACATTGTTACAAAATGTAAGACCAAAAACGCTACGACAATGCCTCCAAGTAATCCAATCTATCCCAAACTGCGTGATACCATGCATTATGGTTCATTTCTAACCTTTGCTCAAGGAGCACCGATGATCAGTTTAGAATTATCTTTTTAACTATCGGATCAACCTGTCATGTCTGCACCAAATGGTCTTTAAGATTTGATTAAGAGCTCAAAATGATATGAATCCAACGCCCATGTTAAGCTAGCTCAATTTTCAATATTGTGACAACATTTGAGTTTAAAACAGATACAACAAAGCATTCAAGTAATCCAATGTACCCCAAACCGCGTGATGTCATGCATTATGCTTCATTTATAGGCCTTTACTCAAAGAGCACCAATGATCAGTTTAGAATGATCATTTTAATTGGTCGATTAACTTGACATATCCGCACTAAATCGTCTGTAATTTTGGATTTAGGGTTCGGAATGAAACAAATCCAACGACCACGTTAGGCTACCTCAATTTTCTATATTATGATAAGATTAAAGAATGAAATGAAACAACAAAGCTTCCAAATAATCCAATATATCCAAAACTGCGTGATGCAATGCATTATACTTCATTTGTAAACATTTTCTCAATGAGCACCAATGGTCATTTTAGAATGATCAATTTAACTAGCCGATAAACTTGACATGTCTGCACTAAATCGTCCATAACTTTTGATTTAGAGTTCTGAATGACACGAATCCAACGACCATTTTAAGCTACCTCAATTTTTTATATTGTGATCAAATTTAAGAATTAAATAGCTACAACAAAGCTTTTAAATAATCCAATCTATCTTAAACTGCGTAATTGCATGCAGTATGCTTCATTTGTAAACCTTTGCTCAATGAGCTCAATTTAACTAGTAGCTAAACTTCACATTTCCGCACTAAATCGTCTGTAACTTTTGATTTAGAGTTCAGAATGACACGAATCCAACACCCACGTTAAGCTAGCCCAATATTCTGTATTGTGATAAAATTTAAGACCGATATAGCTATGACAAAGCGTCCAAGTAATCCAATCTATCCCAAATTGTGTGATGCCATGCATTATGGTTCATTTATATGCCTTTACTCAATAAGCACCAATGCTCAGTTTAGAATTATCATTTTAATTAGCTGATCAACTTGACATTTCCGTACGAAATCGTTCGTAACGTTTGATTTAGAATTGAAAATAACACAAATCCAACACCCACGTTAACCTAGCTGAGTATTCTAATGTAACACCAAAATAGCTACGACAACACCTCCAAGTAATCCAATCTTTCCCAAACTTCAGGATGCCACACATTATGTTTCATTTATAAACCTTTGCTCAAGGAGCACCAATGATCTGTTTAGAATGATCATTTTAACTAGCTGATCAACCTGACATGTCCACACTAAATCGTCTTTAACATTTGATTTAGAGCTCAAAATGACATGAATCCAACGGCCACGTTAATCAAGCTCAATTTATATATTGTGAGAACATTTGAGGCCGAAAGAGCTAGGAGAAAGCCTCCAAGTTATCAAATGTATTCCAAACTGCGTGATGTCATGCATTATCCTTCATTTATAAGCCTTTACTCAAGGAGCACCAATGATTAGTTTAGAATGATCAATTTAGTTATCCAATAAATTTGACATGTCCTCACTAAATTGTCCATATCTTTTAATTTAGAGTTCAGAATGACACGAATCTGACGCCCACGTTAAGCTAGCTTAGTATTCTATATTGTGAAAAAATTATAACCGAAATATCTATAATTAAACCTCCAAGTAATCAAATCTATCCCAAATTACGTGATGCCATGCGTTATGCTTCATTTATACGCCTTTACTCAATGATCACCAATGATCACTTTTGAATGTTCATTTTAACTAGCTAATCAACTTGACATGTCCGCACTAAATTATCTTAAAATTTTGATTTAGGCTAAAACTCACATGAATCCAACGCGCACATAATCTAGCTCAATTTTTCTGTATTGTTACCACATTTGAGAGTGAAAGAGCTACGACAATGTCTCCAAGTAATCCAATGTATCCCAAACTGCGGGATGCCATCGATTATGCTTCATTGGTAAACCTTTGCTCCATGAGCACCTATGATCATTTTAGAACGATCAATTTAACTAGCTAATAAATATGACATGTCCGCACTAAATTGTCCGTAACTTTGACTTAGATATCAGAATGACACAAATCAAACGCCCACGTTAAGCTAGCTGCATATTTCTATATTGCGAATTTAAGACCAAAATAGCTGCGACAACGCCTCCATGCAATCCAATCTATCCCAAACTGCTTGATGCCATCCATTATGCTCCATTTGTAAACCTTTGCTCAATACGCACCAATGATCAGTTTAGAGTGATCATTTTAACTAGATGATCAACTTGACATGTAAGCTCTAAATCATCTTTAACATTTTATTTAGAGCTCAAAATGATATGAATCCAACACTCACATTAGTCTAGCTCAATTTTCAATATTGTGACAACATTTGAGACTAAAAGAGGTACGATAAAGCCTCCAACTAATCCAATGTATCCCAAACTGTGTGATGCCATGCATTATGCTTCATTTATAAGCTTTTACTCATGGAGGACCAATGATCATTTTAAAATGTTCATTTTAATTGGTGGGTCAAGTTGACATGTCCGCACTAAATCGTCCGTAATTTTTGATTTAGGGTTCAGAATGACATGAATCCAATGACCTCAATTTTCTATATTTTATATTAAAGACTGAAATAATATATACAATAAAGCTTCCAAGTAATCTAATATATCCCAAACTGTGTGACGCCATGCATTATGCTTCATTTGTAAACCTTTGCTCAATGAGCACCAATGATCAATTTAGAATGATCAATTTAACTAGCCAATAAACTTGACATGTTCGCACTAAATCGTCTATAACTTTTGATTTAGAGTTCAAAATGACACATATCCAACGCGCACGTTAAGCTAGCTCAATATTTCATATTGTGACAAAATTTAATACCGAAATAGCTACACGAAAGCCTCCAAGTAATCCAATATATCCCAAATTGCGTGATGCCTTGCATTATGCTTCATTTATACGCCTTTATACAATGAGTACCCATGATATGTTTAGAATGATCCTTTTTACCAGCTGACCAAGTTGACATGTCAGCACTAAATCGTCTATAACTTTTGATTTAGAGCTCAAAATAACAAGAGTCCAACGATCACGTTAAGCTAGCTAAGTTTTCCACATTGTGAAAATATTTGAGACTGAATCAGCTACGAAAAAGCCGCCATTTAATCCAATGTATCCCAAGCTGCGTGAAGCCATGCATTATTCTAAATTGTCTCTAACATTTGATTTAAAGCTCAAACTGACATGAATCCAACGCCCAACTTAATCTAGCTCCAGTTTCTATGTTGTAACAACATTTAACAATGAAAGAGCTACGACAAAGCCTCCAAGTAATCCAAACTGAGTGATGCCATGCATTATGCTTCATTCGTAAACCTTTGCTAAATGAGCACCAATGATCATTTTAGAATGATCATTTCAACTAGCTCATCAACTTGACATGTCCACACTATATCGTGTTTAACATTTGATTTAGAGCTTCAAAATGACATGAATTCAACACCCACGTTAATCTAGTTCAATTAATTATTGTGACAACAATTGAGAATGAAAGAGTTATGACAAAGCCTCCAAGTAATCCAATATATCCTAAACTATGTGATGCCATGCATTATGCTTCATTAACAAGCCCTTACTCAAGGAGCACCAATGATTTTTTTATAATGATCAATTTAACAGGCCGATCAACTTGACATGTCCACACAAAATTGTCCAAACCTTTTGTTTTATTGCTCAAAATAACATGAATCCAACGCCCATGTTAAGCTAACTCCATTTTCCATATTGTGACAACATTTGAGACTGAAAAAGCTACAAAAAAGCCTCCAAGTAATTCAATGTATCCCAAACTGTGTGATACCGTCCGTAACGCTTCATTTAAAATTCCTTACTCAATGAGCACCAATGATTAGTTTACAATGATCATTTTAACTTGCCGATCAACTTGACATGTACGCAATAAATCGTATATAACTTTTGAGTTAGAGTTCAGAATGACACGAATCCAATGCCCATGTTAAGCTAACTCAATTTTCTATATTGTGAAAACATTTGAGACTGAAAAAGCTACCACAAAGCCTTCAAGTAAACCAAGGAATCCCAAACTGCATGATGCCATGGATTTTGCTTCATTTATAAGGCTATACTCAAGGAGCACGAATGATGAGTTTAGAACAATCAATTTAACTGGCCGATCAACTTGACAGGTTTGCACAAAATCGTCTATAACATTTGATTTAGAGTTCAGAATGACACGAATCCAACGCTCACGTTAAGCTAGTTGAATATTCTATTTTGTTAGAAAATTGAGAACGGAGATAGCTACGACAAGGCCTCTAAGTAATCCAATATATCCCAAATTGCGTGATACCGTGCGTTACGCTTCATTTAAAAGTCCTTACTCAATGAGCACCAATGATTAGTTTATAATAATCATTTTAACTGGCGATCAACTTGATATGTACACACTAAATCGTATGTAACTTTTTAGTTAAAGATCAGAATGACACTAATCCAGTGTCCATGTTAAGCTACCTCAATTTTCTATATTGTGAAAACATTTGAGACTAAAAAAGCTACCACAAAGCCTTCAAGTAATCCAAGGTATCCCAAAACTGCAAGATGCCATGCATTATGCTTCATTTATAAGGCTATACTCACGGAGCACCAATGATGAGTTTAGAATTATCATTTTAACAGGCTGATCAACTTGACATGTTCGCACTAAATCGTATGTAACATTTGATTTAGAGTTCAGAATGACACGATCCAACGCCCACTTGAATATTCTATTTTGTTACAAAATTGAGAACTAAAATAGCTACGACAAAGCCTCTAAGTAATCCAATCTATCCCAAATCGCATGATGCATGCATTATACTTCATTTATATACCTTTGTTCTATCAGCACCAATAATAAGTTTAGAATGATCATTTTAACAAGCTGATCAACATGACATGTCTACACTAAATCTTCTTTAACATTTGATTTAGAGCTTAAAATGATATGAATCTAACGGCCACATTAATCTAGCTCAATTCTCTATATTTTGACAACATTTGAGATTGAAAGAGGTACGACAAAGCCTCCAAGTTATCCAATATATCTGAAACGGCGTGATCCCATGCATTATAATTCATTTGTATGCCTTTCTCTACGAGCACCAATGATCAGTTTTGAATGATAAATTTAACTAGCCGAGAAACTTGACATGTCCACACTAACTCGTCCATAACTTTTATTGAAAGCTCAGAATGACTTGAATCCAACACCCACGTTAAGCTAGCTCAATTTTCTATATTGTGACAAAATATAAGACCGCATTAGCTACGACACAGCCTCTAAGTAATCCATTCTATCCCAAACTTTGTGATGCCATGAATTATGCTTCATTTGTAAACCTTTGCTCAATGAGCACAAAGATCAGTTTATAATGATCATTTTAACTAGCTGATATTCTTGACATGTACATACTAAATCATCTGTAACTTTTGATTTAGAGTTCCAAATGACACGTATTCAACGCCCACATTAATCTACCTCAATTTTCTATATTCTGACAACATTCGAGATTGAAATAGCTACCGCAAAGCCACTAATGATGAGTTTAAAATGATCAGTTTAGAAAGATCAGTTTAACTGGCCGATCAACTTGACATGTCCGCACTTAATCATCCGTAACATTTGATTTAGAGTTCATAATGACCCAAATTAAACGTCCACGTTAAGCTAGCTCAATATTCTAGACCAAAATAGCTACAACAAAGCGTCCAAGTAATCAAATGTATCCGAACTGCGTGATTCCATGCATTATACTTCATTTATAAGCCTTTACTCATGGAACACCAACGATAAGTTTGGAAGTATCATTCTAACGGGCCGATCAAGTAGAAATGTAAGCACTAAATCATCCGTAACTTTTGATTTAGAGTTCAGAATGACATGAATCCAACGCTTACATTAAGCTAGCTCAATTTTCTATATTGTGACAACATTTGACATTGAAAGACCTACCAAAAAACCTTCAATTAATACAATATATCCTAAAATGCATGATGCCATGCATTATGGTTCATTAATAAGCCTTTACTCAAGAGCAGTAATGATGAGTTTAGAATAATCCTTTTAGAATGGTCACTTTAACTGGCCGATCAACTTGACATGTCCACATTAAATCGTCCGTAACATTTGATTTAGATTTCAAAATGATACAACTGAAACGCCCACATTAAGCTAGCGCAATGTTCTAATTGGTGACAAAATTTAAGACCGAAATAGCTACGACAAAGCCACTAAGTAATCAAATGTATCCCAAACTACGTGATGCCATGCATTATGCGTCATTTATAAGCCTTAACTCAAGGTGCACGAACATAAGTTTAGAATGATCAATTTAACTATCCGATAAACTTGACATTTCCGGACTAAATCATTCGTAATTTTTTATTTAAAGTTCAGAGTGAGATTAATCCAACGCCCACGTTAAGCTAATTCAATATTCTATATTGTGCCAAAATTTAAGACCCAAATTGCTTGATGCCATGCATTATGCTTCATTTGTAAACTTTTGCTCAATAAGCGCCAATGATCAGTTTAGAATGATCATTTTTAACTAGCTCATCAACTTGACATGTCCGCACTAAATCGTCTTTATCAGTTGATTTTGATATTAAAATGACATGAATCCAACACCCACGTTAATCTAGTTCAATTTTCAATATTGTGACAACATTTGAGAATGAAAGAGGTACGACAAACTCTCCAATTAATCCAATATATCCCAAACTGCGTGATACCATGCATTATGCTTCATTAACAAGCACTTACTCAAGTAGCACTAATGACAAGTTAAGAATGATCATTTTAACTGGCCGATCAACTTGACATGTCCGCACTAGATCATCCGTAACTTTTGATTTAGAGCTCAAAATATCATGAATCCAACCCCCACGTTAATCTAACTCAATTTTCCATATTGTGACAACATTTGAGACTAAAAGAGCTACGACAAAGCCTCCAAGTAATCCAATATATCCCAAACTGCGTGATGCCATGCATTACGTTTCATTTATAAGTCTTTACTCAATGAGCACAAATGATTAATTTATAATGATAATTTTAACTGGCTGATCAACTTCAAATGTATGCACTAAATCGTACATAACTTTTGATTTAGAGTTCAGAATGAGATGAATCCAACACCCATGATAAGCTAGCTCCGTTTCATATAATGTGCCAATATTTGAGACTGAAAGAGGTACCACAAAGCCTTCAAGTAATCGAAGTATCCCAAACTGCATGATGACATGCATTCTGCTTCATTTATAAACTTCATTTATAAGGAGCACCGATGATCAGTTTAGAATAATCAGTTTTGAATGATCATTTTAACTGACCAATCAACTTTACACATTCACACTAAATCGTCCGTAACTTTTGATTTAGAGTCTAGAATGAAACAAATACAACTCCCATGATAACCTAGCTCAATTTTCTATATTGTGACAAAATTTACGACCAAAATAGGTATGACAAAGCCTCCAAGTAATCGAATCTTTCCCAAACTGCTTTATGCCATTCATTATACATCTGCAACCCATTGCTCAATGAGCACCAACGATCAGTTTAGAATGATCATTTTAACTAGTCGATCAAGTTCATGTCCACACTAAATCGTCCATAACTTTTGATTTTGAGTTCAGAGTGACATGAAACCAACGCCCAAATAAAGCTAGCTCAATTTTCTATATTGTTATAAAAATTAAGACCAAAATAGCTACGACAAAGCATCCAAGTAATCGAATCTATCCTAAACTACGTGATGCCATGCATTATGCTTCATTTATGCGCCATTGCTCAATGACCACCAATGATCAGTTTAGAATGATCATTTTAACTAGCTGATCAACTTGACATATCCACACTAAATTATCATTAACTTTTTATTTAGAGCTCAAAATTACATGAATCCAACGCTCACCTTAAGCTAGCTATATTTTCTATATTGTGACAACCTGTGAGACTGAAAGGGCTACGACAAAGCTTCTAAGTATTCCAATATACCCCAAAATGTATGATGTCATGCAATATGCTTCATTATAAGCCATTCCTGAAGGGGCACCAATGATCAGTGTAGAATGATCACCTTAACCGGCCGATCAAGTTGACATGTCCGCATTAAAAAGCCTCCAAGTAATCCAATTTATCCCAGATTGTGTGATGCCCCATTATGCTTCATTTATATGCTTTAACTCAATGAGTACCAAATATTAGTTTAGAATGATCATTTAAACTAGCTGATCAACTTGACATGTCCGCACTAAATCGTCTTTAACTTTTCATTTAGAGCTCAAAATGACATGAATCAGCCGCCCACGTTAAGCTAGCTCAATATTCCATATTGTGACAACATTTGAGACTGAAAGAGCTATCACAAAGCTTCCAAGTAATACAATGTATCCAAAACTGTGTGATGCCATGCATTACGCTTCATTTATAAGTTACTCAAGGAGCACTAATGATCAATTTAGAATGATCATTTTAACTGGCCGAACAAATTGACATGTCCACACTAAATCGTGTGTAACTTTTGATTTAGATTTCAGAATGACACGGAAAAAATGCCCATGTTAAGATAGCTCAAGTTTCTATATTGTCACAAAATTTAATATCAAAATAGCTACGACAAAGCCTCCAAGTAATCGAATCTATCCCAAACTGTGTTATGCGATGCATAATGCTTCATTTGTAAACCTTTGCTCAATGAGCACCCATGATGGTCTTAGAAAGACCAATTTAACTAGTCGATCAACTTGACATGTACACACTAACTAGTCTTTAACTTTTTATTTAAAGCTCAAAGTGACATGAATCCAACGCCCACGTTAAGCTAGCTATATTTTCCATATTGTGACAAAATTTGAGACTGAAAGAGATATGACAAAGCCTCCGAGTAATTCAATGTGTCCCAAACTGCGTGATGCAATGCATTATGTTTCATTTATAAGTCTATACTCAATGAGCACCAATGATCGCTTTAGAATGATCATTTTAACTGGCTGATAAATTTGACATGTACGCACTAAATTGTCCATAACATTTTATTTTGAGTTCAAAATGACACAAATTCAAAGCCCACGTTAAATTAGCTCAATTTTCTATATTTGACAACATTTGAGACTGAAAGAGCTACCAGAAAGCCTTGAAGTAATTAAATGTATCCCAAACCATGTGATGCCACACATTATGCTTCATTTATAAGCATATACTGCAGGAGCATCAATGATAAGTTTAGAATCATCATTTTAACTGGCCGACCAACTTGACATGTCCGCACTAAATATGCTTTAACTTTTAATTTATAGCTAAAAATGACATGAATCCAACGCCCACGTTAAGCTAACTCAATTTTCCATATTACGATAACATTTGAGATTGAAAGAGCTATGACAAAGCCTCCAAGTAATCCCATGTATCCCAAACTGCGTGATGCCATGCATTACGCTTCATTTATAAGTCTTTAATCAATGAGCACCAATGATCAGTTTAGAATGATCATTTTAACTGGCCGATCAACTTGACATGTATGCACGAAATCGTCTGTAACTTTTGATTTAGAGTTGATAATTACACGAATGTAACGCACATGTTAAACTAGCTCAATTTTCAATACTTTTGAAAACATTTGAGAATGAAAGAGCTACTACAAATCCTTCCATTAATCCAATGCATCCCAAACTGTGGGATGCCATGCATTATGTTTCATTTATAAGCCTTTACTACAAAAGCATCAATGATCAGTTTAGAATGATCAGTTTATAACGATCACTTTAACTGGCCGATCAACTTGACATGTCCACACTAAATTGTACGTAACATTTGATTTAGAGTTCAGAATGACACGAATCCCACGCCCACGTTAAGCTAGCTCAATTTTCTATATTGCGTAAACATTTGAGATTGAAAGAGCTAGCACAATGGCTTCAAATAATCCAATCAATCCTAGCCTGTGTGATGCCATGCATTATGCTTCATTTATAAGACTTTACTCAAGCAGCACAAATGATCAGCTTAGAACGATCAGTTAGAACGATCAGTTTAGAACGATCAATTTAACTGGGCGATCAACCTCACATGTCCACACTAAATCGTCTGCACCTTTTGATTTATAGCTCAGAATGACACAAATCAAACACTCACGTTAAAGTAGCTCAATATTCTATATTGTGACAAAAAAATTTAGACCTAAATAGCTTTGAAAAAGCCTCCAAGTAATCCAATCAATTCAAATATGCGTGATGCAATGCATTATGATTCATTTGTAAACATCTGCTCAATGAGCACCAAGAATCAGTTTAGAATGATCAATTTAACTAGCCGATAAACTTGACATGTCTGCACTAAATCATTTGTAACTTTTGATTTAGAGTTTAGAATGACACGAATCCAACGTCCACGTTAATCTAGCTCAATTTTCTATATTGTGACAATATTTGAGACTAAAAGATCTACCAGAAAGCCTTCAACTAATTCAATGTATTCCAAACTGCGTTATGCTATGCATTATGCTCCATTTGTAATCCTTTACTCAAAGAGTACCAATGATTAGTTTAGAAAGGTCATTTTAAATGGCCGATCAATTTGATAAGTGCGCACTAAATTGTCCGTAACTTTTGATTTAGAGTTCAGAATGGTACGAATCAACCGGCCACATTAAACTACCCTAATTTTCTATATTGTGACAAAGTTTAAGACCGAAATAGCTTTGACAAAGACTCCAAGTAATCCAATCTATCCCAAACTGTGTAATGCCCTGCATTATGTTTCATTTGTAAACCTTTGCTGAATGAGCACAAATGATCAATTTAGAATGATCAATGTAACTAGCTGATTTAGAATTCAAAATGATAAGAATCCAACACCCACATTAAGCTATTTCAGTTTTCTATATTGTGTCACAATTTATGACCGAAATAGCTACGAAAAAGTGTCCAAGTAATCCAATCTATCCCTACCTACATCATGCCATGCATTATGCTTCATTTATAAGACTTTACTCAAGGATCAGCAGTGATTAGTTTATAATGATCATTTTAACTGGCCGATCAACTTGACATGTCCGCACCTAATCATCCGTAACTTTTCATTTCGAGTTGAGAATGACATGAATCCAACGTCCACGTTAAGCTAGCTCAATTTTTATATTTTTAAAACATTTGAGACTGAAACAGCTACCGCAAAGCCTACAAGTATTTAATCTATCCAAAACTCTGTGATGCCATGCATTGTGCTTTATTTATAAGCATTTACTCAAGAAGTACTAATGATCAGTTTAAAATGATCATTTTAACTGGCAAGTACACTTGGCATGTCTACACTAAATTGTCCGTGACTTTTGATTTAGAGCTCAGAATGACACGAATCCAACTCCCACATTAAGCTAGCTCAATTTTCTATATTGTGACAAAATTTAAAACTGAAATACCTACGACAAAGCCTCCAAAGAATCTAATCTATACCAAACTGCGTTATGCCATGCATTATGCTTCATTTGTAAACCGTTGCTCAATGAGCACCATTTATCAGATTAGAATGATCAATTTAACTAGCCGATAAACTTGATATGTCCACACTAAATCGTTTGTGACTTGTGATTTAGAATTCAGAATGACATTAATCCAACGCCCACGTTAAGCTAGCTACTTTTTCTATATTGTGACAACATTTGAGACTGGAAGAGCTTTGATAAAGCGTCCAAGTAATCCATTGTATCCCAAACTAAGCGATGCCATGCATTATGCTTTATTTATAAGCCTTTACTCAAGGAGCACCAATGATCAGTTTAGAATGATCATTTTAACTGGTCGATCAACTTCACATGTCCGCACTTAATCGTCCGTAACGTTTTATTTAGAGTTCAAAATGACAAGAATCTAACGCCCACATTAAGCTAGCAAAAGTTTTTATATTGTAAGAACATTTGAGATAGAAACAGCTACCACAAATCCTTCAAGTAATCCAATCTAACATAAACTGCGTGATACCATGCATTATACTTTATTGATAAGCCTTTACGGAAGGAGCACTAATGATCAGCTTAGAATGATCAGTTTAGAAATATCACTTTAACTGTCTGATCAACTTCACATATCCCAATTAACTCGTTCGTAACTCTTGATTTAGAATTGAGAATGAACGAATCCAAAACTGATGTTAAGCTAGCTTAATTTTTTTTGTTGTGACAATATTTAAAATTGAAACAGGTACCACAAAACCTTCAAGTAATCCAATCTAATCTAAACTGTGTGATGTCATGCATTATGCTTCATTTATAAGCCTTTACTCAAGGATCACTAATGATCAATTTAGAATGATCACTTTAACTGGCCGATCAACTTGACATATCCGCACTAAATCGTCCGTAACATTAGATTTAGAATTTAGAATTACATGAATCCAACCCCAACGTTAAGCTATTTCAATTTTCAATACTGTGTCATAATTTAGGAGCAAAATAGCTATGACAAAGCCTTCAAGTAGTCCAATCTATCCCAAACTTCGTGATGCCATGTATTATGCTTCATTTGTAAACCTTTGCTCAAGGAGCACTTTAGAATGATTAATTTAACAAGCCGATAAACTTGGCGTGTGGCACAAAATAGTCCTTAACTTTTGATTTTGAGTTCAGAATAACACGAATCCCACGTCTACGTTAAGCTAGTTCAATTTTCTTTATTGTGACAATATTTGAGACTGAAAGAGCTATGAAAAAAACATCCAAGTAATCCTCTGTATCCTAAACTACGTGATGCCATGCATTCTGCTTCATTTATAGGCCTATACTCAAGGAGCACAAATGATCAGTTTAGAATGATCACTTTAACTGGTCGATGAACTTTATATATCTGCACTAAATCGTCCGTAATTTTTGATTTAGAGTTTAGATTGAACAGAATCCAATGCCCACGTTAAGCTAGCTCAATTTTTTATACTGTGACAGTATTTAAAATTGAAACAGCTACCACAAAGCCTTCAAGTAATCCAACCTAACCAAAATTGCGTGATACCATGCATTATGTTTCATTTATAAGCCTTTACTCAAGGAGCACCCATGATCAGTTTAGAATTATCAGTTTTGAAATATCACTTTAGCTGGCCGATCAACTTGACATGTCCACACTAAATCGACCATAACTTTTGATTTAGAGTTCAAAATTATACGAATCCAACGCCCACATTAAAATATTTCAATTTTCTATATTGTGTCAAAATTTATGACTGAAATAGCTACGACAAAGTGTCCAAGTAATCCAATCTATCCCAAACTTCTCGATACCATGCATTATGCTTCATGTATAAGCGTTTACTCAAGGAGCACCAATGATTAGTTTAGAATGATCATTTTAACTGGCCGATCAACTTGACATGTCCGCACCTAATCGTCTGTAACTTCCGAATATGAGTTCAGAATGGCACGAATCCAATGACCACGTTAAGCTAGCTCAATTTTATAAATTGTAATAACATTTGAGACTAAAAGAGCTACGACAAAGCCTCCAAGTAATCCAACGTATCCCAAATTACGTGTGATGCCATGCATTATGCTTCATGTATAGGTGTTTACTCAAGGGGCACCAATGATCAGTTTAGAATGATCATTTTTGCTGCCCGATCAACTTGACATGTCTTCACTAAATCGTTTGTAATTTTTGTTTTTGAGTTGAGAATAACACGAAACCTATGCCCACATTAAGGAAGCTCAATGTTCTGTATTGTGATAAAATTTTATACTGAAATAGCTACAACCAAGCCTCCAGGTAATCCAATCTATCCCAAACTACCTGATGCATCGCATTATGCTTCATTTGTAAACTTCTGCTCAATGATTAACAATGATAAGTTTAGAATGATCAATTTACTACCCGATAAACTTGACATGTCTGCACTAAATCATTCGTAACTTTTGATTTAGAGTTCAGAAAACATGAATCCAACACCCACGTTAAGTATCTCAATGTAGTATATACTAACAACATTTGAGACTACGTTAAGTATCTCAATGTAGTATATACTGACAACATTTGAGACTAAAAGAGCTTTGACAAAACCTCCAAGTAATCCTATGTATCCCAAACTAGGTGATGCCATGCATTATTCTTCATTTATAGGCCTTTACTCAAAGAGCACCAATGATCAGTTTAGAATGATCATTTTAACTAGTCAATCAACTTGACATGTCCGCACTAAATTGACCGTAACTTTTGATTTAGAATCCGAATGACACGTTAAACTAGCTTAATGTTTTATATTGTGACAACATTTGAAATTGAGATAACTAGCATAAAGCCTTCAAGTAATCCAATCTAGCCTAAATTGCGTGATGCCATGCATTATGCTTCATTTATAATCCTGTAGTCAAAGAGCACTAATGATCAGTTTATAATGATCTGTTTAGAATGATCAGATTAGAGTGATCACTTTAACTAGCCGATTAACTTGACATGTCCACACTAAATCGTTCGTAACTTTTGATTTATAGTTCAGAATGACACGAATCCAACAGCCACGTTAAGTTATTTCAATTTTCTATGTTGTATTAAAATTAATGACCAAAATAGCTATGAAAAAGCTTCTAAGTAATCCAATCGATCCCAAACTGCGTGATGCCATTCATTATGCTTCATTTGTAAACCTTTGCTCAATGGACACCAATGATCAGTTTAGAATGATCCATTTAACTAGCCGATAAACTTTACATGTCCACACTAAATCGTCAGTCACTTCTGATTTAATATTAGTTGAGAATGACACGAATCCAATGCCCACCTTAAGCTAACTCAATTTTCTATATTGTGACAACATTTGAGACTGAAAGAGTTATGACAAAGCCTCCAAGTAATCCAACGTATCCCAAACTACGTGATGCCATGCATTATGCTTTATTTATAGGCCTTTACTCAAGGAGCACTAATGATCAGTTTATAACTATTGATATAGGGTTTTTCCTGACCAATCAACTTGACATGTCCGCACTAAATCATTCATAACTTTTGATTTAGAGTTCAGAGTCACACGAATCTAATACCCACGTTACGGTAGCTCAATTTTCTATATTATGAAAAAATTTAGGACCAAAATAGCTATGACAAAGCCTCGAAGTAATCCGATCTATCTAAAAATATGTGGTCTCATGCATGATGCTTCATTTATAAACTTTTGCTCAATGAGCACCAATGGTTATTTTAGAATTATCAATTTAACTAGTTGATAAACTTGACATGTCCGCACCAAATCATGCGTAACATTTTATTTAGAGTTTCAAAGGACACGAATCCAACGCCCACGTTAAGCTAGCTCAATTTTCTATCTTGGGACAAAATTTCAGAATGAAATAGCTTTTACAAAGCTTCCTATTAATCCAATCTATCAGAAACAGCGTTGTGCAATGCATTATGCTTCATTTGTATACCTTCCCTCAATGAGCACCAAAGATCATTTTAGAATGATCAGTTTAACTAGTCGATAAACTTGACATGTACGCATGAAATTGTGCGTAACTTTTGATTTAGAGTTCAGAATAACACGAATTCCATGCCCACGTTAACCTATATCAATTTTCTATATTGTGAACAAATTTAGGACTCAAAAAGCTATGAAAAAGCCTTTAACTAATCTCATCTATCCGAAATTGCGTGTTGCATTATGGTTCATTTGTAAACCTTTGCTCAGTGAGAATTAATGATATGTTTAGAATGATCATTTTAACAAGCTGATCAACCTTTCATGTCTGAATCGTCCATAACTATTGATATAGAGTTCAGAATGACAGGAATGCAATGCCCACGTTAAGCTAGCTCAATTTTCTATATTGTGACAAAATTTCAGACCGGAATATCTATGATAAAGGCTCCAAGTAATCCAATCTTTTCCAAACTGCATGATGCCATGCATTATGCTTCAATTATAAGCCTTTACTCAAGGTGAATCAATGATCAGTTTAGAATGATCATTTTAACTAGGTGATCAACTTCACATTTTTGCACTAAATCGTTTTCAACTTTTGATTTAGATCTCAAAATTACATGAATCTAGTGCCACGTCAAGCTAGCTCAATTTTCTATATTGTGACAACATTTGAGAGTAAAAGAGCTACGACAATGCCTCCAAGTATTCCAATCTAACCCAAACTGTGTGATGCCAGGCATTATGCTTCATTTATAAGCCTTTACTCAAGGAGCACCAATGATCAGTTTAGAAAGATCATTTTAACTAGCCAATCAACTTGACATGTACGCACTAATTGGTACTTAACTTTTGATGCCCATGTTAAGGTAGCTAAATTTTCTATATTGTGACAACATTTAAACGAAAAGAGCTACCAAAAAGCATTCAAGTAATCCAATCTATCCTAAACTGCATGATGCCATGTACTATGCTTCATTTGTGATCCTTTGCGCAATGAGCACCAATGATTAGTTTAGAATGATCATTTTAACAAGCCGATGAACTTGTCATCGCCGGACTAAATCTTCCGTAACTTTTGATTTAGAGTTTGGAGTGTTTCGAATCCAACACCCGAGTAAAGCTAGCTCACTTTTCTATATTGGGACAAAATTTAAGACCAAAATAGCTACGACAAAGCCTCCAAGTAATCCAATCTATCCCAAACTGTGTGATGCCAAGCATTGGGCTTCATTTGTAAACCTTTGCTTAATAAACATAAATGAGCAGTTTAGAATGTTTTATTTAACTTGCTGATGAACTTTACATGTGCCCATTAAATCATTTGTATATTCTAATTCAGAGTTCAGAATGACACGAATCCAACGCCCACGTTAAGCTAGCTCAATTTTCTATATTGTGAAAATATTTGAGAATGAAAAAGCTATCACAAAGTGATACAAGCCTCGATTCAAGGCTTGGATGCGCGTGGGCTGTTTGGAGAAGGTTAGGTGAGAAACTCGACGTTAGACTTCTTGGATAGGGGTTTTGGGGTTGGTATTTGGTGGAGGGGTGAAGTGAACCACACGAGGGGTGATGAACCTCGTGATAAATCACAAACTTAGAGCTAGGAGGGCTGGTGTCAACTAGGTTCTAAGCGCACAAGATTCTTCGAGAGAAAACTTGTTGGAAGAAAGTTCTACTTTATTAATATCAAAAAGGTTGCCGAACTACAATGCTGGAAGGAGCCTTATTAATATGCTCGACAGCTTGACCTTCTAGGGTCGACTCAAAGAAAGAAAAGGAATGATTACAAAAGTGCACAAATGGAAAATGTACAAAAGTGCATAACCAAAAAAGGACCTATTCCTAAAATGTCTTTGACTCAAAAATGTAAATATTCTAGATCCTACCCTGCAAAACAGAAAGAGGTAAATATTCGTATTTAAAACTTACCTTACTTATCTCACGGCCAAGAAATGGAAGGTGACCGTCCTTGTGGCATGCACGCGCCTTGCTCCTAGTCTTCGACTTGGAGTAGGGTTAGGAATCTTTGGGCCCTGACCTCTCTTGCCACTAAAGCCCAAGTCTCTGAAGTCCCTTGCATTGTTGAGAAGCCTTCTGGCCCATTGTCACTAGTCGATCTTCCTCTAGGAGCTTGTCGACCCATAAGCTGAACTAGTGGAAGAGGGCTCTTGATCTGCTCCTTGTCATTGCTCCTGGTGGCACTACTGGTGTGGAGACTTCCTCTAGATGCATGTCCTGAAGCTGGTAGCTTGAAATGCTCGTGTACTAGGCTGGATCGGCTGTACCGGCTGGACTGTGCGAGGTACAGGCCGGAATGCCTTCAGGACCGGCCAAGTTGATCCCAGAGTCGGTGGCATCACCAAGGGGACCAGCGGTGTCATCCATGTCGCCACCAATTGTGCCTGAAGCTTGGGCCTCTCCGCCGGCAATGCTGATCGGCCTGGTCCTATTGGTCGAGGGTCCGGTGGTACCGCTTGGGCCGGCAGACGTGCCAAATGGCCCGGCTGTCTCGGGCAAGCTTTCTGGTCGGCCAGTCTGGTCTCCTGGCTGGACATACGACCTGATGTCCTCATCATCCCCTCCCTCTTCAGTTGGTTTTGACCTCAAAACTGGTTCATCTGCATGGAAAGGGGCTAAGTCAGTTACGTTGAATGTGTTGGACACATTAAACTCACCTGGGAGCTCGATCCGGTAGGCGTTGTTGTTGATCCTCTCCAGCACTCTGAATGGTCCATCTCCTCTTGGTGCTAGCTTGGAACTTCTTAGGTTGGGGAACCTCTCCTGCTGTAGGTGTAGCCACACCAAATCGCCTGGTTGAAAGATCACCTCCTTTCTTCCCTTGTTGGCATGAGTCACGTACTGCCCGGTCCTTTTCTCCAAGTTCTCTGCTACCTTCTGGTGTAACTTCCTTATGAACTCTGCCTTGGATGCTCCGTTGAGGTTGGTCATCTCTGCTGGTGGCAGTGGCGTTTGCTCCAATGGGGTAAGAGGGTTGAAGCCGTATACTACTTCAAATGGTGTCTTCTTGGTTGCTGAGTGCACGGCTCGGTTGTAAGGGAACTCTATGAATGGCAGGCACTCCACCCAAGTCTTGAGGTTCTTCCCTAGTGTAGTCCTGAGAAGAGTTGATAGTGTCCTGTTGACGACTTCAGTTTGGCCATCGGTTTGAGGATGGCAGGTGGTAGAGAAGAGTAGCTTTGTGCCTAGCTTCCTCCAAAGGGTCCTCCAGAAATGGCTGAGGAACTTGGTGTCCCTGTCTGATACGATGGTCCTTGGCACTCCATGAAGCCGTACTATCTCCCTGAAGAACAGCTCGGCTGTTTGCGTGGCATCATTGACATTGGCACACGGAATGAAGTGTGCCATCTTGGAGAATCTGTCCACCACTACAAAGATTGCATCTTTGTGGTTGATCTTGGGCAGACCTAGAACAAAGTCCATTGATATATCCACCCATGGATGCGTTGGTATGGGCAGTGGGAGATACAATCCGTGAGGTTGCACTCGGGACATTGCCTTCTTGCAAGTGATGCACCTTGCACAATGAGCTTCTACTGTCCTCTTGATGTGTGGCCAGTAGAAGTGCTCCTTGACCACTGCTATAGTCTTGTCGACACCAAAGTGGCCCATGAGTCCTCCTCCATGAGCTTCTCGGATGATAAGCTCCCTCAATGATCCTTGTGGTATGCACAGCCTTCTCTCTCGGAACAAGAATCCCTCATGGATGTAAAACTTGCCATGACTCCCTGTGCCACACTCCTTGTAGCTCTCAGCAAAGTCAGGATCATCCTTGTATATGTCCTTGATGTGCTCGAATCCTAGGACATTTTCCTCCATGGTGGATCTCAAGGCAAACCTCCTTGATAGTGCATTGGCGACCACATTGTCTTTGCCCTTGTTGTACTTGATGACGTACGGGAAGGTCTCTATGAACTCCATCCACCTGGCATGTCTCCTCTTGAGATTGGTTTGCCCTCTGAGGTGTTTGAGAGTCTCGTGATCAGTGTGGATCACAAACTCCTTGGACAGCAAGTAATGCTGCCAAGTCTCCAATGCTCGGACAAGGGCATAAAGCTCCTTGTCGTAAGTGGGGTAGTTCAGTGAGGCACCACCTAGCTTCTCACTGAAGTATGCCACTGGTCTCCATCCATGGGTTAGCACTGCTCCTATGCCTATTCCGGAGGCATCACACTCCACTTCAATCGTCTTGTTGAAGTCGGGCAGGACTAGCACTGGTGCATGTGTAAGGCCATCCTTCAAAGCCTGGAATGCCTTCTCCTGAGCTTCTCCCCAGCTGAATCCCACGTTCTTCTTCACTACTGCCGTCAATGGTGAGGCAATACTGCTGAAGTTGGGCACAAATCTCCTGTAGAAGCTGGCCAGTCCGTGGAAGCTCCTCACTTGGCTGATGTTGTTTGGCGTTGGCCATTCTTGTATGGCTCGAATCTTCTCTTCATCAACCTGTAGGCCCTCTGAACTTACAACAAAACCTAAAAAGACAAGTTTATCAGTACAAAAGATGCACTTCTTGAGATTGGCATAAAGCTCTTCTTGTCAAAGGGTTTTAAGTACCATCTCAAGATGTGTGAACCTTTTCTCAATGAGCACCAATGATCGTTTCAAAATGATCAGTTTAACTAGCCGTTAAACTTGACATGTCCGCACGAAATCGTGCGTAACTTTTGATTTAGAGTTCCGAATCACAAGAATCCAATGCCCACGTTAAGCTAGATAAATTTTCTATATTGTGAACAAATTTAGGACCAAATAGCTTCAACAAAACCTCCAAGTATTCCCATCTATCCAAAACTGCATGATGCCATGCATTATGTTTCATTTGTAAACCTTTTTTAGTGAGCACCAATGATCAGTTTAGAATGATCATTTTAACAAGCCGATTAACTTGTCATGTCTGCACTAAGTCGTCTTTAACTTTTGATTTAGAGCTCAAAATGACATGAATATAATACCCACGTTAAGTTAGTTAAATTTTCCGTATTGTGATACAATTTGAAACTAAAACAGCTATATCAAAGCGTCCAAATTGTCTAATGTATCCCAAACTGCGTGAGGCCATGCATTATGCTTCATTTATACACCTTTACTAAACGAGCACCAATGATCAGTTTAGAATGATTATTTTAACTAGCTGATCAACTTGACATGTCCACACTAAGTCGTCTTCAACTTTTGATTTAGAGCTCAAAATGACATGAATCTAATACCCACATTAAGTTAGCTAAATTTTCTGTATTGGGACAAAATTTGAGACTGAAAGAGCTACGACAAAGCACCAATTATAATTTTAAAATGATCAATTTAACTAGCGGATAAACTTGACATGTCCGCACTTAATCGTTCGTAAGTTTTTAGTTAGACTTCTGAATGACACGATTCAAAGGCCCACGTTAAGCTTGCTTAGTTTTCTATATGGGGACAAAATTTAATACCAAAATAGCTACCACAAAGCCCCAGGTAATCCAATCTATCCAAAAATGCGTGATGTCATGCATAATGCTTCATTTGTAAACCTTTGCTTATTGAGCACCAATGAACATTTTAGAATGATCAATTTAACTAGCTGATAAACTTGACATGTACGCACTAAATCGTCCGTAACTTTTGATTTAGACTTATAAATGACATGAATCATACACCCCTGTTAAGTTAGCTGAATTTTCTATATTGGAACAAAATTTAAGACCAAAATATCTACGACAAAGCCCCAAGTAATCCGATCTATCCCAAACTGTGTGATGTCATGCATTATGCTTCATTTGTAAACTTTTGCTCAGTGAGAACCAATAATCAGTTTAGAATGATCAATTTAACTAGCCGATACACTTGACATGTCCGCACTAAATTGTCTGTAAATTTTGATTTAGAGTTCAGAATGACATGAATTAAAGGCTCACGTTTAGCTAACTCAATTTTTTATATTGTGAAAAAACATTAAGACCGAAATAGTTACGAAAATGTGTCCAAGAAATCCAATCTGTTCGAACTGTGTGGTGCCATTCATTATGCTTCATTTGTAAAACTTTGCTCAATGAGCACCAATTATAATTCTAGAATGATCAATTTAACTCGCCGATAAATTTGACATGTCCACACTAAACCATCTGTAACTTTTGATTTATTCTTCCCAATGACACGAATCTAATGCCCATGTTAAGCTAGCTAAATTTTCTATATTGGGACAAAAATTAAGACCGAAATAGCTACAATAAAGCCTCCAAGTAATCCAATCTATCTCAAACTGTGTGGTGTCATTCATTATGCTTCATTTGTAAACCTTTGCTCAATGAGCACCAATGATAATTTTAGAATGATCAATTTAACAAGCTGATAAACTTGATATGTCCACACTAAATTGTCCGTAACTTTTGATTTAGACTTTCGAATGACATGAATCCAACGTCCACGTTAAGCAAGCTAAATTTTCAATAATGGGAAAAAATTTAAGACTGAAAAAGCAACGACAAAGCCTCCAAGTAATCCAATCTATGTCATACTGCGTGGTGTCATGCGTCATGCTTCATTTGTAAACATTTCCTCAATGAGCACCAATGATCAGTTTAGAATGACCAATTTAACTAGTTGATAAACTTGACATGTACGCACTAAATCGTTTGTAACTTTTTATTTAGACTTTCCAATGACACGAATCAAATGCAGACGTTAAACTAGCTCAATGTTCTATATTGGGTCCAAATTTAAGATCGAAGTAGTCTCGCCAAAGCGTTCTAGTAATCCAATCTATCAGAATCTTCATTAATGCGTGGTGCCATGCATTATGATTCATTTGTGAACCTTTTCTCAATGAGCACCAATGATCGTTTCAAAGTGATCAGTTTAACTAGCCGTTAAACTTGACATGTCCGCACGAAATCGTGCGTAAGTTTTGATTTAGAGTTCCGAATCACAAGAATCCAATGTCCACGTTAAGCTAGCTAAATTTTCTATATTGTTAACAAATTTAGGACCAAATAACTTCAACAAAACCTCCACATATTCTCATCTATCCGAAACTGCATGATGCCATGCATTATGTTTCATCTGTAAACCTTTTTTTAGTGAGCATCAATGATTAGTTTAGAATGATCATTTTAACAAGCCGATTAACTTGTCATGTCTGCACTAAGTCGTCTTTAAATTTTGATTTAGAGCTCAAAATGACATGAATAAAATACTCACGTTAAGTTAGATAAATTTCTGTATTGTGATAACATTTGAAACTAAAACAGCTATATCAAAGCGTCCAAGTAGTCTAATGTATCTCAAACTGCATGAGGCCATGCATTATGCTTCATTTATACACCTTTACTAAACGAGCACCAATGATCAGTTTAGAATGATTATTTTAACTAGCTGATCGACTTGACATGTCTGCACTAAGTCGTCTTCAACTTTTGATTTAGAGCTCAAAAGGACATGAATCTAATACCCACATTAAGTTAGCTAAATTTTCTGTACTGGGACAAAATTTGAGACTGAAATAGCTACGGCAAAGCACCAATTATAATTTTAAAATGATCAATTTAACTAGCGGATAAACTTGACATGTCCGCACTTAATCGTTCGTAAGTTTTTAGTTAGACGTCTGAATGACACGAGTCAAAGGCCCATGTTAAGCTAGCTTAGTTTTCTATATGGGGACAAAATTTAATACCAAAATAGCTACCACAAAGCCCCAGGTAATCCAATCTATCCAAAACTGCGTGATGTCATGCATTATGCTTCATTTGTAAACCTTTGCTCATTGAGCACCAATGAACATTTTAGAATGATCAATTTAACTAGCTGATAAACTTGACATGTACGCACTAAATCGTCCATAACTTTTGATTTAGACTTATAAATGACATGAATCATACACCACTGTTAAGTATGCTGAATTTTCTATATTGGAACAAAATTCGAGACCAAAATATCTATGACAAAGCCCCAAGTAATCCGATCTGTCCCAAACTGCGTGATGTCATGCATAATGCTTCATTTGTAAACTTTTGCTCAGTGAGAACCAATGATTAGTTTAGAATGATCAATTTAACTAGCCGATACACTTGACATGTCCACACTAAATTGTCCGTAAATTTTGATTTAGAGTTCAGAATGACATGAATTAAAGGCCCACGTACGTTAGCTAACTCAATTTTTTATATTGTGAAAAAACATTAAGACCGAAATAGTTACGAAAATGCATCCAAGAAATCCAATCTGTTCGAACTGTGTGGTGCCATTCATTATGCTTCATTTGTAAAACTTTGCTCAATGAGCACCAATTATAATTCTAGAATGATCAATTTAACTTGCCGATAAATTTGACATGTCCACACTAAACACCCTGTAACTTTTGATTTATTCTTCCAAATGACACGAATCTATGCCCATGTTAAGCTAGCTAAATTTTCTATATTGGGACAAAAATTAAGACCGAAATAGCTATTATAAAGCCTCCAAGTAATCCAATCTATCTCAAGTTGTGTGGTGTCATTCATTATGCTTCATTTGTAAACCTTTTCTCAATGAGCACCAATGATAATTTTAGAATGATCAATTTAACTAGCCGATAAACTTGATATGTCTGCACTAAATCTTCCGTAACTTTTGATTTAGACTTTCGAATGACACGAATCCAACGCCCACGTTAAGCAAGCTCAATTTTCAATAATGGGACCAAATTTGAGACTGAAAAAGCTACGACAAAGCCTCCAAGTAATCCAATCTATCTCAAACTGCGTGGTGTCATGCGTCATGCTTCATTTGTAAACATTTTCTCAATGAGCACCAATGATCAGTTTAGAATGACCAATTTAACTAGTTGATAAACTTGACATGTACGCACGAAATCATTTGTAACTTTTTATTTAGAGTTTCGAATGACACAAATCAAACGCAGACATTAAACTAGCTCAATTTTCTATATTGGGTCAAAATTTAAGATCGAAGTAGTCTCGACAAAGCCTCTTGTAATCCAATCTATCACAATGTTCATTAATGTGTGGTGCCATGCATTATGCTTCATTTGTGAACCTTTTCTCAGTGAGCACCAATGATCGTTTCAAAATGATCAGTTTAACTAGCCGTTAAACTTGACATGTCCGTACGAAATCGTGCGTAACTTTTGATTTAGAGTTCCGATCACAAGAATCCAACGCCCACGTTAAGGTAGCTAAATTTTCTATATTTTGAACAAATTTAGGACCAAATAGCTTCAACAAAACCTCCACGTATTCCCATCTATCCGAAACTGCATGATGCCATGCATTATGTTTCATTTGTAAAATTCTTTTTAGTGAGCACCAATGATCAGTTTAGAATGATCATTTTAACAAGCCGATTAACTTGTCATGTCTGCACTAAGTCGTCTTTAACTTTTGATTTAGAGCTCAAAATGACATGAATGTAATACCCACGTTAAGTTAGTTAAATTTTTCGTATTGTGATAACATTTGGAACTAAAACAGCTATATCAAAGCGTCCAAGTAGTCTAATGTATCCCAAACTGCTTGAGGCCATGCATTATGCTTCATTTATACACCTTTACTAAAGAAGCACCAATGATCAGTTTAGAATGATTATTTTAACTAGCTGATGAACTTGACATGTCCGCACTAAGTCGTCTTCAACTTTTGATTTAGAGCTCAAAATGACATGAATCTAATACCCACATTAAGTTAGCTTAATTTTCTGTATTGGGACAAAATTTGAAACTGAAAGAGCTACGGCAAAGCACCAATTATAATTTTAAAATGATCAATTTAACTAGCGGATAAACTTGACATGTCCGCACTTAATCGTTCGTAAGTTTTTAGTTAGAGTTCTGAATGACACGATTCAAAGGCCCACGTTAAGCTAGCTTAGTTTTTTATATGGGGACAAAATTTAATACCAAAATAGCTACTACAAAGCCCCAGTTAATCCAATCTATCCAAAACTGCGTGATGTCATGCATTATGCTTCATTTGTAACCTTTGCTCATTGAGCACCAATGAACATTTTAGAATGATCAATTTAACTAGCCGATAAACTTGACATGTACGGACTAAATCGTCCGTAACTTTTGATTTAGACTTATAAATGACATGAATAATACACCCCTGTTAAGTTAGCTGAATTTTCTATATTGGAACTAAATTTAAGACCGAAATATCTACGACAAAGCCCCAAGTAATCCAATCTATCCCAAACTGCGTGATGTCATGCATTATGCTTCATTTGTAAAATTTTGCTCGGTGAGAACCAATGATCAGTTTAGAATGATAAATTTAACTAGCCGATACACTTGGCATGTCCGCACTAAATTGTCCGTAAATTTTGATTTAGAGTTCAGAATGACATGAATTAAAGGCCCACGTTTAGTTAACTCAATTTTTTATACTGTGAAAAAACATTAAGACCGAAATAGTTACAAAAATACGTCCAAGAAATCCAATCTATTCGAACTGTGTGGTGCCATTCATTATGCTTCATTTGTAAAACCTTGCTCAATGAGCACCAATTACAATTCTAGAATGATCAATTTAACTAGCCGATAAATTTGACATGTCCACACTAAATCGTCCGTAACTTTTGATTTATTCTTCCAAATGACACGAATCCAATGCCCACGTTAAGCTACCTAAATTTTCTATATTGGGACAAAAATTAAGACCAAAATAGCTACAATAAAGCCCCAAGTAATCATTCTATCTCAAACTGTGTGGTGTCCTTCATTATGCTTCATTTGTAAACCTTTTCTCAATGAGCACCAATGATAATTTTAGAATGATCAATTTAACTAGCCGAAAAACTTGATATGTCCGCACTAAATCGTCCGTAACTTTTGATTTAAACTTTCGAATGAAACGAATCCAACGCCCACGTTAAGCAAGCTCAATTTTCAATAATGGGACAAAATTTGAGACTGATAAAGCTACAACAAATCCTCCAAGTAATCCAATCTATCTCAAACTGCGTGGTGTCATGCGTCATGCTTCATTTGTAAACATTTCCTCAATGAGCACCAATGATCAGTTTAGAATGACCAATTTAACTAGTTGATAAACTTGACATGTACGCACTAAATCGTTTGTAACTTTTTATTTAGAGTTTCGAATGACATGAATCAAACGCAGACGTTAAACTAGCTCAATTTTCTATATTGGGTCAAAATTTAAGATCGAAGTAGTCTCGACAAAGCCTTCTAGCAATCCAATCTATCAGAATCTTCATTAATGCGTGGTGCCATGCATTATGCTTCATTTGTGAACCTTTTCTCAATGAGCACCAATGATCGTTTCAAAATGATCAGTTTAACTAGCCGTTAAACTTGACATGTCCGCACGAAATCGTGCGTAACTTTTGATTTAGAGTTCCGAATCACAAGAATCCAATGCCCACGTTAAGCTAGCTAAATTTTCTATATTGTGAACAAATTTAGGACCAAATAGCTTCAACAAAACCTCCACGTATTCCCATCTATCCGAAACTGCATGATGCCATGCATTATGTTTCATTTGTAAACCTTTTTTTAGTGAGCACCAATGATCAGTTTAGAATGATCATTTTAACAAGCCGATTAACTTGTCATGTCTGCACTAAGTCGTCTTTAACTTTTGATTTAGAGCTCAAAATGACATGAATATAATACCCACGTTAAGTTAGTTAAATTTTCCGTATTGTGATAACATTTGAAACTAAAACAGCTATATCAATGCGTCCAAGTAGTCAAATGTATCCCAAACTTCGTGAGGCCATGCATTATTCTTCATTTATGCACCTTTACTAAACGAGCACCAATGATCAGTTTAGAATGATTATTTTAACTAGCTGATCAACTTGACATGTCCGCACTAAGTCGTCTTCAACTTTTGATTTATATCTAAAAATGACATGAATCTAATACCCACATTAAGTTAACTAAATTTTCTGTATTGGGACAACATTTGAGACTGAAAGAGCGATGGCAAAGCACCAATTATAATTTCAAAATGATCGATTTAGCTAGCGGATAAACTTGACATGTCTGCACTTAATCATCCGTAAGTTTTGAGTTAGACTTCTGTATGACACGAATCAAACGCCCACGTTAAGCTAGCTTAGTTTTCTATATGGGGACAAAATTTAGTACCAAAATAGCTACCACAAAGCCCCAGGTAATCCAATCTATCCAAAACTGCGTGATGTCATGCATTATGCTTCATTTGTAAACCTTTGCTCATTGAGCACCAATGAACATTTTAGAATGATCAATTGAACTAGCCGATACACTTGACATGTACGCACTAATCGTTTGTAACTTTTGATTTAAAGTGCACAATGACACGAATCCTGCGCCCATGTTAAGCTAGGTAGATTTTCAAAAATTTCAGACAAAAATAGCTACGACAAAGCCTCCAATTAATCCAGTCAATCCCAAACTGTGTGATGCCATGAAATATGCTTCATTTGTAAAGCTTTGCTCAATGAGCAGAAATGACCAGTTTAGAATGTTCAATTTAACTAGCCGATAAACTTGAGATGTCCACACTAAATCATCCGTAACTTTCGATTTAGAATTCAAAATTAAACAAATACAATGCCCACATTAAGCTTTCTCAATTTTCTATATTTTGACACAATTTAGGACCGAAATAGTTACGATAATACAAGTAATCCAATCTATGCCAAACTTCATGATGCCATGTATTATGCTTCATTTAAAATCCTTTGCTCCATTAGCACCAATGATCAGTTTAGAATGATCATTTTAACAAGCCGATCAACTTGTCATGTCCACACTAAATCGTCTGTAACTTTTGATTTAGAGTTCAGAGTGCCACGAATCCAACACCCACGTTAAGTTAGCCCAATTTTCAAAATTGTGACAACATCTGAGAGTGAAAGAGCTATGACAAAGCCTCCAAATAACCCAATGTATCCCGAATTGTGTGATGCCATGCATTATGCTTCATTTATAAGCCTTTACTCAAGGAGCACCAGTGATCAATTTAGAATGATCATTTTAACTGGCCGATCACTTGACATGTCCGCAATTAATTGTCTGTAACTTTTAATTTAGAGTCCACAATGACACGGATCCAACACCCACGTTAAGCTAGCTCAATTTTCAATATTGTGACAACATTTCAGTCAGAAAGAGCTACGACAAAACCCCTAAGTAATCCAATGTATCCCAATCTATGCGATGCCATGTATTATTCTTCAATTATAAGCCTTTACTCAAGTAGCACCAATTATCAATTTAGAATGATCACTTTAACTGGCCGATCACTTGACATGTCTGCACTAAATCATCTGTAACTTTTGATTTAGAGTTCAAAATGACATGTATCCAACGCCCACGTTAAGCTAGCTCAATTTTCAATATTCTGACAAAATTTGAGACTGAAAGAGCTACGACACAGCCTCCAAGTAATACAATGTATTTCAAACTGCGTGATGCCATGCATTATGCTTCATTTATAAGCCTTTACTCAAGGAGCACCAATGATCAGTTTAGAATGATCATTTTGACTCGCCGATTTCTTGACATGTCCGCACTAAACCGTCCATCACTACTGATTTATAGTTCATTATGACACGAATCCAACCCCCACGTTAAGCTAGCTCAATTTTCAATATTGTGACAACATTTGAGACTGAAAGAGCTATGACAAAGCCACCAAGTAATTTAATGTATCCCAAATTGCATGATGCCATGCATGATGACATACATTATGCTTCGTTTATAAGCCTTTACTCGAGTAGCACCAATGATCAGTTTAGAACAATCATTTTAACTAACTGATCAAGTTTAGATGTCCGCACTTAATCGTCCTCAGCATTTGATTTAGAGCTCAAAATAACATGAATCCAATGGCAACGTTAAGCTCTCTTAATTTTCCATATTGTGACAATTTTGAGACTAAAAGAGCTACAAAGCCTCCAAGTAATATAATGTATACCAAACTTCGCGATGCCATGCATTATGCTTCAGTTATACGCCTTTACTCATGGAGCACCAATGATCTATTTATAATGATCATTTTAATAGACAATCAACTTGACATGTCCGCACTAAATCGTCTGTACCTTTTGATTTAGAGTTCTGAATGACCTAATCCAATGCCCATGTTAAGCTACCTAAATTTTCAATATTGAGACAACATTTTGAGACTTAAAGAGCTACGGCAAAGCCTCCAATTAAACCAATGTATCCTAAACTTCGTGATGCCATGTATTATTTTTCATTTATAAGCCTTTACTCAAGGTAAACAATTGATTAGTTTATAATGATCATTTTTACTGGCCGATCACTTGATATGTCCATACTAAATCGTCCGTAACGTTTGATTTAGAGTTCAGAATAACACGAATCAAACGCCCATGTTAAGCTAGCTCAATTTTCAATACTGTCATAACATTTGAGACTAAAAGAGCTACAACAAAGCCTCCAAGTAATCCAATGAATCCTAAAATGCGTGACACCATGCATTATGATTCATTTATAAGCCTTTATTCAATGAGCACCACTGATCAGTTTAGCTAGCTGATCAACATGAAATGTTCGTACTAAATCGTCTTTAACTATTGATCTAGAGCTAAAAATGACATGACTCCAACGCCAACGTTAATCTAGCTCAATTTTCCATATTGTGACAATTTTGAGACTGAAAGAGCTATTACAAAGCCTCAAAGTAATCCGATATATCCCAAATTCCGTAATACCATGCATTATTCTTCATTTATTTGCCTTTACTCAATGATCAACAATGATCAGTTTAGAATGATCTTTTTAACTGGCCGATCATTTGACATATCCGAACTAAATCGTTTGTAACTTTTGATTTAGAGTTTTGAATGACACGAATCCAAAGCCCATGTTAAGCTACCTCAATTGTCAATATTGTGACAACATTTTGAGACTTAAAGAGCTACGACAAAGACTCCAATTAAACCAATGTATCCCAAACTGCGTGATGCCATGTATTATTTTTCATTTATAAGCCTTTACTCAAGGCACACAATTAATTAGTTTAGAATGATCATTTTACTGGCCGATCACTTGATATGTCCATACTAAATCATCCGTAACATTTGATTTAGAGTTCTGAATTACACAAATCAAACGCCCACGTTAAGCTAGCTCAAATTTCTATATTGTGACAACCTTTGACACTGAAAGAACAACAAAAAAGCCTCCAAGAAATCAAACGTGTCCCAAAATGTGCGATGCCATGCATTATTCTTCATTTATAAGCCTTTACTCAACGAGCACTAATGATCAGTTTAGAATGATCATTTTAATTGTGAGATCACTCGACATGTCCGTACCAAATCATCCGTAATTTTTGATTCATAGTTCAGACTTACACGAATCCAACGCCCATGTTAAGATAACTCAATTTTCAATATTGTGACAACATTTGAGACTGAAAGAAATACGACAAAGCCTCCAAGTAATACAATGTATCCCAAACTACACGATGCTATGCATTACGCTTCATTTATAAGCCTTTACTCAAAGAGCACCAATGATCAATTTAGAACAATCATTTTAACTTGCTGATCCACTTGAGATGTCTGCACTAAATCGTGTTCAACTTTTGATTTAGAGCTCAAAATGACATGAGTCCAACACCAACGTTAAGCTAGCTCAATTTTCCATATTTTGAATTTTTTGAGACTAAAAGAGGTTTTACAAAGCCTCCAAGTAATCTATTGTAACTCAAACTGCGAGATGCCATGCATTGTGCTTCATTTATTAGCCTTTACTCAATGAGCACCAATGATCAGTTTATAATGATCATTTTTAATGGACAATCAATTTAGCATTTCCGCACTAAATCGTCTGTAACTTTTGTTTTAGAGTTCAGAATGACACGAATCCAATGCCCACGTTAAGTTAGCTCAATTTTCAAAATTGTGACAACATTTGACAGTGAAAGAGCTATGACAAATCCTCCAACAGATCCAATGTATCCCGAATTGTGTGATGCCATGCATTATGCTTCATTTATAAGCCTTTACTCAAGGAGCACCAATGATCAATTTAGAATGATCATTTTAACTGGCCGATCACTTGACATATCCGCACTACAAAAGTTACTACAAAGCCTACAAGTAAAAGAGCTACTACAAAGCCTACAAGTAATCCGATGTATCCCAAATTGCGTAGTACCATGCATTATTCTTCATTTATTAGCCTTTACAAAAGGATCACCAATCAGTTCAGAATGATCATGTTAACTGGCCGATCATTTGACATATCCGCACTAAATCGTTTGTAACTTTTGATTTAGAGTTCAGAATGACACGAATCCAACACCCACGTTTATCTAGTTATATTTTGGGACAACATTTGGGACTGAATGAGCTACGACAAAGCCTCCAACTAATCCAATGTACTATTCTTCATTTATACGCCTTTACTCAAGGAGCACCAATTATCAGTTTAGAAGGATTATTTTATCTGGCCGATCACTTGACATGTCTGCACTAAATTGTTCGTAACGTTTTATTTATAGTTCAGAATGACACGAATCCAACGCGCACGTTAAATTAGAACAATTTTCAATATTGTGACAAAAGTTTTGACTGAAAGAGCTACGACAAAGCCTGCAAGTAATCTAATATATCCCAAACTGCATGATGCCGTTCATTATTCTTCATTTATAAGCCTTTGCTCAAGGAACACCAATGATCAGTTTACAATGATCATTTTAACTGGTGGATTAGTTGACATGTCCATACTAAATCGGTTGTAACTATTGATTTAGATTTCAGAATGACACGAAAATCCAACGCCAACGTTAAGCTAGCTCAATTCTCAATACTCTCATAACATTTGAGACTAAAAGAGGTACGACAAAGCCTCCAAGTAATTCAATGCATCCCGAAATGCGTGATACCATGCATTAGGCTTCATTTATAAGCCTTTACTCAAGGAGCACCAATGATAAATTTAGAATGATCATTTTAACTAGACGATCAACATGACATGTCCGCACTAAATCATCCATTACTTTTGATTTAGAGATCAGAATGACACGAATGCAATGCCCACGTTAAGCGAGCTCAATTTTCTATACTGTGACAAATTTTACACTGAAATAACTACGACACAGCCTCCAAGTAATCCAATATATCCCAACATGCGAGATGCCATACATTATTCGACATTTATAAGCCTTTACTAAAGGAGAACCAATGATCAGTTTCGATTGATCATTTTAACTGGCCGATCACTTCACATGTCCGCATTAAATCGTCTGTAACTTTTGATTTAGAGTTCAAAATGACAAGAATGTGACGCCAACATTAAGCTAGCTCAATTTTCAATATTGTGACAACAATTGAGAATGAAAGAGCTACGAAAAAGCTGCCAAGTAATTTAATGTATCCGAAATTGTGTGATACCATGCATTATGCTTCATGTATAAGCCTTTACTCAAAGAGCACCAATTATCAGTTTAGGATGATCATTTTAGAATGATCAGTTTAGAATGATCATTTTAGAATGATCATTTTATCTGGCCGATCACTTCACATATCCGCACTAAATTGTCCATAACTTTTGATTTAGATTTCAGAATGACACTGAATCGAATGCCCACGTTACGCTAGCTCAAGTTTCTATTTTGAGACAACATTTGAGAGTGAAAAAGGTAGGACAAAACCTCTACGTAATAGAATGTATTCCAAACTGCACAATGTCGTGCATTATGCTTCATTTTTAAGCCTTTACTCAATGAGCACCAATGAACAGTTTAGAATGGTCATTTTAACTAGACGATATACTTGACATGTTTGCACTAAATCGTCTGTAACTTTTAATTTAGAGTTCAGAATGACACAAATCCAACGCCGACGTTAAGCTAGCTCAATTTTCTATATGGTGACAACATTTGAGACTGAAAGAGCTACGACAAAGCCTCCACAAATCCAATGTATAAACTTCATGATGCCATGCGTTATGCTTCATTTATAAGCCTTTATCAATGAGCACCAATGATCAGTTTAGAATGATCATTTTAACTAGACGATATACTTGACATGTTTGTACTAAATCGTCCGTAGCTTTTAATTTACAGTTCAGAATGACACGAATCCAACGCCGACGTTAAGCTAGCTCAATTTTCTAAATGGTGACAACATTTGAGACTGAAAGAACTACGACAAAGCCTCCACGAATCCAATGTATAAACTTCATGATGCCATGCATTCTGCTTCATTTATAAACCTTTACTCAATGAGCACCAATGATCAGTTTAGAATAATCATTTTAACTGGCTGAACAACTTGACTTATCTGCACTAAATCGTCCATAAGTTTTGATTTAGATATCTAAATGACACGAATCCAACGCTCACGTTAAGATAGCCCAATTTTCTACATTGTGAAAAAATTTAAGATTGAAATAGCTATGACAAAGCCTCCAAGTAATCCAATCTATCCCAAAATGCGTGATGGACTGCATTATGCTTCATTTATAAGCCCTTACTCAAGAAGCACCAATGATCAATTTAGAAAGATCATTTTTAACTAGCTGATCAACTTGACATGTCCACACTAAATCGCCTTTAACTTTTCATTTAGAGCTCAAAAAACATTAGTCCAACACTAACGTTAAGCTAGCTCAATTTTCTATATTGCAAACACTTTCGAGACTGAAAGCGCTACTACAAAGCCTCCAAGTAATCAAATCTATCCCGAACAGCGTGATGCCATGTATTATACTTCATTTCTAAGCGTTTACTCAAGGAGCACCAATGATCAGTTTAGAATGATCAATTTAACCGGCCGATAAACTTGACATAACCACACTAAATCGTCTGTAACGTTTGATTTAGAGTTCAGAATGACACTGAATCCAATGCCCACATTAAGCTATCTACATTACCTATATTGTGACAACAGTTGAGACTGAAAAAGCTACGACAAAGCCTCCAAGTAATACAATGTATTCCAAACTGCAGGATGCCATGCATTATGCTTCATTTATAAGCTTTTATTCAAGGAGCACCAATGATCAGTTTAGAATGATCACATCAACTAGACGATCAACTTGACATGTTGGCACAAAATCGCCCATAACTTTCTATTTAGAGATCAGAATGACACGAATCTGACGCCCACGTTAAGCTAGCTCAATTTTCTATATTGTGACCAAATTTTACACTGAAATAGCTACGACAAAGCCTCCAAGTAATAAACTGTATCCCAACCTGCGCGATTCCATGATTATTTGTCATTTATAAGCCTTTACTCAAGGAGCACCATTGATCAGTTTAGATTGGTCATTTTAACTGGCCGATCACTTCACATGTCCACACTAAATAGTCCGTATTTTTTTATTTAGAGTTTAGAATGACACGAATCCAACGCCCACGTTAAGTTAGCTCAATTTTCAATATTGTGACAAGATTTGAGGATCAAAAAGCTATGGAAAAGAGCTACAATAAAGCCTCCAAGTAATGTAATGTATCTTAAATTGCGTGATACCATGCATTATGCTTCATTTATAAGTCCTTACTCAAGGAGCACCAATGATCAGTTTAGAATGATAATTTTAACTGGGCGATCTCTTGACATATCTGTAGTAAATCGTCTGTAACTTCAAATTTAGAGTTCAGAATGGCAGGAATCCAACACCCACGTTAAGCTAGCTCAATTTTCAATATTGTGACAAGATTTGAGGATCAAAAAGCTATGGCAAAGACTCCAAGTAATCCAATGTATCCCATGGTGATGCCATGCATAATGTTTCATTTATAAGCCTTTACTCATGGAGCACCAATGATTAGTTTAGAATGATCATTTTAATGGACGATCAACTTCACATTTCCGCACTAAATCGTCTGTAACTTTTGATTTAGAGTTCAGAATGACACGAATTCAACGCCCACATTAAGCTAGCTCAATTTTCTATATTGTGACAACATTTGAGACTGAGAGAGCTACGAAAAAGCCTCGAAGTAATCCAATGTATCCCAAAATGCGTGATGTCATGCATTATTATTCATTTATAAGCCTTTACTCAAGGAGCACCAATGATGAGTTTAAAATGATTATTTTAATTGGCCGATCAGTTGACATATCTGCACTAAATTGTACGTAACTTTTGATTTAGAGTTCAGAATTACACTGAATCCAGTTTCTACGTTAAGCTAGCTCAAGTTTCTATTTTGTGAAAACATTTGAGAGTGAAAAATCTATTGACAAAGCCTCCACGTAGTAAAATGTGTACCAAACTACACGATGCCATACATTATGCTTCATTTATAAGCCTTTACTCAAATAGCACAAATGAACAATTTAGAGTGATCATTTTAACTAGACGATATACTTGACATGTTTGCACCAAATCGTGCGTAACTTTTGATTTAGAGTTCAGAATGACACGAATCGATTGCCCACATTAGGCTAGCTCAATTTTCTATATGCTGGCAACAATTGAGACTTAAAGAGCTACGACAAAACCACCATGAATCCAATGTATAAACTGCATGATGCCATGCGTTTTGCTTCATTTATAAACCTTTACTCAATGAGCACCAATGATCAGTTTAGAACAATCATTTTAACTGGCCGATCAACTTGACATATACGCACTAAATCGTCCGTAAGTTTTGATTTAGAATTCAAAATGACATGAATCCAATTCTCACGTTAAGCTAGACCAATTTTCTACATTTTGAAAAAATTTAAGACTGAAATAGCTACGACAAAGCCTCCAAGTAATCCAATCTATCCCAAACTGCGTGATGGCATGCATTATGCTTCATTTATAAGCCTTTACTCAAGAAGCACCAATGATCATTTTAAAATGATCATTTTAACTAGCTGATCAACTTGACATGTCCACACTAAATCGCCATTAACTTTTGATTCAGAGCTCAAAATTACATCAGTCCAACGCTAACGTTAAGCCAGCTCAATTTTCTATATTGTGACAACATTTGACACTGAAAGAGCTAATACAAAGTCTCCAAGTAGTCCAATCTAACCCAAACTGCGTGATGGCATGCATTACGCTTCATTTATAAGTTTTAAGTCAAGGAGCACCAATGATTAGTTTAGAGTGATCATTTTAATTCTTTTCTTTCAAATACATTCTTGCTTCACTGGGAATATGCTGTTATTGAGCTGTGTTCTTTCGTAGCTATCCAGCACTTGGAAGGAGCGAGCAAGGACCTGCTCGGGACTGTAGCTACCTCCGCAAGTGTAGGGCGCTTTTCTAAGTTGCACTGAAAAAATAAGGACCTAAGAGCGTCTTCTCTTAGGTTTTTTCCTCCCGTGCCCACCGCCGCCTAGCCGATAAACTTGACATATCCACGCTAAATCGTCCGTAACATTTGATTTAGTGTTCATAATGACACTGAATCCAATGCCCACATTAAGCTATCTCAATTTTCTATATTGTGACAACAATTGAGACTGAAAAATCTATGACAAAGCCTCCAAGTTATAAAATGTATCCCAAGATGCACGATGCCATGCATTATACTTTATTTATAAGCTTTTATTCAAGTAGCACCAATGATCAGTTTATAATGATCATTTTAACTAGAGGATCAACTTGACATGTCGGCACTAAATCATTTATAACTTTTGATTTAGAGATCAGAATGACACAAATCCATCGCCCACGTTAAGCTAGATCAATATTCTATATTGTGACAAAATGTTACACTGAAATAGCTACGAAAAAGCCTCAAAGTAATCCAATCTATTGCAACCTGCACGATGCCATGCATTATTCGTCATTTATAAGCCTTTCCTCAAGGAGCACCAATGATCAGTTTAGATTGATCATTTTATTAGCCGATCACTTCACATATCCGCACTAAACCGTCTGTAACTTTTGATTTAGAGTTCAGAATGACACGACTCCAACACCCACGTTAATCTAGCTAAATTTTCAATATTGTGACAACATTTGAGAATGAAAGAGCTATGATAAAGCCTCCAAGTAATGTAATGTATTCCAAATTACGTGATACCATGCATTATGCTTCATTTATAAGAATTTAATCAAGGAGCACCAATGATCAGTCTAGAATGATCATTTTAACTGGCCGATCACTTGACATATCTGCAGTAAATGGCCCGTAACTTCTGATTTAGAGTTCAAAATGACAGGAATACAATGCCCACATTTAGCTAGGTCAATTTTCAATATTGTAACAACATTTGAGACTCAAAGATTTATGACAAAGACTCCAAGTAATCCGTATCCCATGGGGATGCCATGCATAATGCTTCACTCAAAAGCCTTTATTAATGGAGCATCAATGATCAGCTTAGAATGATCAGTTTAGAATGATCATTTTAATGGACGATCAACTTGACATGTCCGCACTAAATCGTCTGTAACTTATGACAACATTTGAGACTGAGAGAGCTACGACAAAGCCTCCAAGTAATCCAATGTATCACAAAATGCGCGATGCCATGCATTATTCTTAATTTATAAGCCTTTACTGAAGGAGCACCAATGATCTGTTTAGAATAATTATTTTAATTGGCCGATCCCTTGACATGTCCGCGCTAAATCATCTGTAAATTTTGATTTAGAGTTCAGAATGATACTGAATGCAATGTCCACGTTAAACTAGCTCAATTTTCTATTTTGAGAGTGAAAAAGCTATGATAAAGCCTCCACGTAATAGAATGTATTCCAAACTTCACGATGCCATGCATTATTCTTCATTTATAAGACTTTACTCAAAGAGCACCAATGATCAGTTTAGATTTATCATTTTAACTGTCCGATCACTTCACATGTCAACTTTAAATCGTAAGTAACTTTTGATTTAGAGTTCAGAATGACACGAATCTAACGCCCATGTTACGCTAGCTAAATTTTCTATATGGTGACAGCATTTGAGAATGAAAGAGCCACGACAAAGCCTCCAAGTAATGTAATGTATCCCCAATTGCGTGACATCATGCTTTATGCTTCATTTATAAGCCTTTACTCAAGGAGCAGCAATGATTAGTTTAGAATGATCATTTTAACTAGCCAATGACTTGACATATATGTAGTAAATCGACCATAACTTCTGATTTAGAGTTTAGAATGACAGGAATCCAACACTCACGTTAATCTATCTCAATTTTAAATATTGTTTCAACATTTCAGACTGAAAGATTTACGACAAAGCCTCCAAGTAATCCAATGTATCCCAAAATACGCGAGGCCATGCAAAATGCTTCATTCATAAGCATTTACTCATGGAGCACCAATGATCAGTTTAGAATGATCATTTTAATGGACGATCAACTTGACATGTCTGCACTAAATCGTCTGTAACTTTTGATTTAGAGTTCAGAATGACATGAATCCAACACCCACGTTAAGCGAGCTCAATTTTCGATATGGCGACAACATTTGATACTAAAAGAGCTACAAAAAAGCCTCCACAAATCCAATGTATAAACTGTATCATCCATGCGTAATGATTCATTTATAAACCTTTACTCAATGAGCACCAATGATCAGTTTAGAATGATCATTTTAACTGACCGATGAACTTGACATATCCGCACTAAATCGTCCGTAAGTTTTGATTTAGAATTCAAAATGACACAAATCCAACGATCACGTTAAGTTATCCCAATTTTCTACGTTGTGAATAAATTTAAAACTTAAATAGCTATGACAAATCCTCCAAGTATTCCAATCTATCCCCAACTGCATGATGGCATGCATTATGCTTCATTTATAAGCTTTTACTCAAGAAGCACCAATGATCAAAGTAGAATGATCATTTTAACTAGCTGATCAACTTGACATGTCCACACTAAATTGCCTTTAGCTTTTGATTTAGAGATCACAATAACATTAGTCTAATGCTAACGTTAATCTAGCTTAATTTTATATATCATGACAACATTTGAAACTGAAAGAGCTACTTTAAAGCCTCCAAGTAATACAATCTATCCCAAACTGCATGATGCCATGCATTATGCTTCATTTATATGCCTTTACTCATGGAGCACCAATGATAAGTTTAGAATGATCATTTTAACCGGCCAATAAACTTGACATATCAACATTAAATCATCCGTAACGTTTGATTTGGAGTTCATAATGACACTGAATCCAATGCCCACGTTAATCTAGCTCAATTTTCTTTATTGTGACCACAATTGAGACTAAAAAAGCTACGGCAAAGCCTCCAAGTAATGCAATGTATTCCAAATTGCACGATACCATGCATTATGCTTCATTTATAAGCTTTTATTCAAGGAGCACCAAAAATCAGTTTAGATTGATCATTTTAACTGGCCGATCACTTCACATGTTCGCACTAAGTTGTCCGTAACTTTTGATTTAGAGTTTAGAATGATACAACTCCAACGACCAAGTTAAGCTAGCTCAATTTTCTATAATGTGACAACATTTGAGAATGAAAGAGCTACGATAAAGCCTCCAAGTCATGTAATGTATCCCAAATTGCGTGACACTGTGCATTATGCTTCATTTATAAGCCTTTACTCAAGGAGAACCAATGATAACTTTAGAATGATCATTTTAACTGGCTGATCACTTCACAAGTTCGAACTAAATCGTCCATAGCTTCTTATTTAGAGTGCAGAATGACCGGAATCCAACACCCACATTAATCTAGCTCAATTTTCAATATTGTTACAACATTTCAGACTGAAAGAGTTACGATAAAGCCTTCAAGTAATCCAATGAATCCCAAAATACGCGATCCCATGCATAATGCTTCATTCATAAGCCTTTACTCAAGGAGCACCAATGATCAGTTTAGATTGATCATTTTAATGCACGATCAACTTGACATGTCCGCACTTAATCGTCTGTAACTTTTGATTTTGAGTTCAGTATGACAAGTTAAGCTAGCTCAATTTTCTATATTGTGACAAGATTTGAGACTGAGAAAGCTTTGACAAAGCGTCCAATTAATCCAATGTATCACAAAATGCTCGATGCCACGCATTATTCTTCATTTATAAGCCTTTACTCAAGAGCACCAATGATTAGTTTAGAATGATTATTTTAATTCGCCGATCACTTGACATGTCCGCACTAAATCGTACGTTACTTTTGATTTAGACTTGAGACTTACACAAATCCCGCGCCAAGGTTAAGCTAGCTAAATTTTCAATATTGGGAGAACATTTGAGATTGAAAGAGCTACGTCAAAGCCTCCATGTAACTGTTGATTTAGAGTTCAGAATGAGAAGAATCCAACACCCACGTTAAGCTAGCTCAATTTTCAATATTGTGACAATATTTGAGACTGAAAGAGCTATGACAAATCCACCAAGTAATCCAATGTATCTTGAATTGCGTGATTTAATCTATTATGCTTCATTTATAGGCGTTTACGCAAGGAGCACCAATGATCAGTTAAGAATGATCATTTTAACTGGCCGATCACTTTACATATCCGCACTAAATCGTATGTAATTTTTGATTTAGAGTTCAGAATGACACTGAATCCTATGCCCACGTTAAGCTAGCTCAATTTTCTATTTTGTGACAACATTCGAGAGTGAAAGAGCTACGACCAAGCCTCCAAGTAATCCAATGTATCCCAAAATGCGTCATGCCATTCATTATGCTTCATTTATAAGCTTTTACTCAAAGAGCACCAACGATCAAATTAGAATGACCATTTTTAACTAAACGATATACTTCACATGTCTAGACTAAATCATCTATAACTTTTGATTTAGAGTTCAGAATGACACCAATCCATAGTGCACGTTAAACTAGCTCAATTTTTAATATTTTGAAAAGATTTGAGACTGAAAGTGCTATGAAAAAGCCTCAAAGTAATCAAATGTATCCCTGCTTGATGGCATGCATTATGCTTCATTTATAAGCTTTTTTTCATGGAGCACCAATGATCAATTTAGAATGATGATTTTAATGGACAATCAACTTGACATGTACGCACTAAATCTTATGCAACTTTTGATTTAAAGATTAGAATGACACGAATCCAACGCCCACGTTAAGTTATCTCAATTTTCTATATTGTGACAACATTTGAGACTGAAAGAAATACGACAAAGCTTCCAAGTAATCCAATGTATCCGAAACTACACGATGCCATGCATTATTCTTCATTTATAAGCCTTTACTCAAGGAGCACCAATGATCAATTTAGAATGATCATTTTAACTTGACGATCAACTTGACATGTCCGCACTAAATTGTCCGTCACTTTTGGTTTAGAGTTCAGAATGACAAGAATCCAACGCACACGTTAAGATAGCTCAATTTTTAATACTATGAAAACATTTGAGACTGAAAGAGCTATGACAATGCCTCCAAGTAATCCAATGTATCTCTGCGTGATACCATGCATTATGCTTCATTTATAAGCCTTAACTCATGGAGCACCAATAATCAATTTAGAATGATGATTTTAATGGACGATCAACTTGACATGTCCGCACTAAATCGTTTGTAACTTTTGATTTAGAGTATAGAATGACACGAATCCAACGCTCACATTAAGCTAGATCAAATTTCTATATTGAGACAACATTTGACACTGAAAGAACTACGAAAAAGCCTCCAAGTAATCAAATGTATCGCAAAATGTGTGATGCCATGCATTATTCTTCATTTATAAGCCTTTACTCAACAACCACTAACGATCAGTTTAGAATGATCATTTTAATTGGTGGATCACTTGACATGTCTGCAACAAATCGTCCGTTATTTTTGATTCAATGTTCGGACTTACACGAATTCAACGCCCATGTTAAGATAACTCAATTTTCAATATTGTGACAACATTCGAGACTGAAAGAGATATGACAAAGCCTCCAAATAATATAATGTATCCCGAACTGCGCGATGCTATGCATTACGCTTCATTTATAAGCCTTTACTCAAAAAGCAACAATGATCAGTTTAGAATAAACATTTTAATTTGCTGATCAACTTGAGATGTCCGCACTAAATCGTGTTCAACTTTTGATTTAGAGCTCAAAATGACATGAGTCCAACACCAACGTTAAGCTAGCTCAATTTTCCATATTTTGAAAATTTTAAGACTAAAAGAGGTTTTACAAAGCCTCCAAGTAATCCAATATAACCCAAACTGTGAGATGACATGCATTATGCTTCATTTATAAGCATTTACTCATGGAGCACCAATGATCAATTTCGAATGATCATTTTAACTGGCCGATCACTTGACATGTCCGCAATTAATCGTCCGTAACTTTTAATTTAGAGTTCACAATGACATGAATCCAACACCCACGGTAAGCTAGCTCAATTTTCAATATTGTGACAACATTTCAGACTGAAAGAGCTATGACAAAGCCACCAAGTAATTTAATGTATCCCAAATTGCGTGATGCCATGCATTATGCTTCGTTTATAACCCTTTTCTCATGTAGCACCAATGATCAGTTTGGAATGATCATTTTAACTAACTGATCAAGTTGAGATGTCCGCACTAAATCGTCCTCAAATTTTGATTTAGAGCTCAAAATGATATGAATCCAATGCCAACGTTAAGCTATCTTAATTTTCCATATTGTGACAATTTTGAGACTGAAAGAGCTACTATAGAGCCTCTAAGTATTCTAATGTATCCCAAACTTTGCGATGCCATGCATTATGCGTCATTTATAGGCCTTTACTCATGGAGCACAAATTATATGTTTATAATGATCATTTTTTAATAGATGATCAACTTGACATGTACGCACTAAAACGCCTATAACTTTTGATTTAGAGTTCTGAATGACACGAATCCAACGCCTATGTTAAGCTACCTCAATTTTCAGTATTGTGACAACATTTTGAGACTTAAAGAGCTACGACAAAGCCTCCAATTAAACCAATGTATCCCAAACTGCGTGATGCCACGTATTATTCTTCATTTATAAGCCTTTACTCAAGGAACACAATTGATTAGTTTAGAATGATCATTTTTACTGGACGATCACTTGATATGTCCATACTAAATCTTCGTAATGTTTGATTTAGAGTTCAGAATGACACGAATCAAACGCCCACGTTAATCTAGCTCAATTATCAATATTGTCATAACATTTGAGAATAAAAGAGCTACGACAAAGCCTCCAAGTAATCCAATGTATCCCAAAATACGTGATACCAAGCATTATGCTTCATTTATAAGCCTTTACTTAATGAGAACCACTGATCAGTTTAGCTAGCTGATCAACATGAGATGTCTTTAACTATTGCTTTAGATCTAAAAATGACATTACTCCAACGCCAATGTTAATGTAGCTCAATTTTCCATATTGTGACAATTTTGAACTGAAAGAGCTACTACAAAGGCTCCAAGTAATCCAATGTATCCCAAATTGCGTAATACCATGCATTATTCTTCATATATTAGCCTTTACTCAAGGATCACCAATGATCAGTTGAGAATGATCATTTTAACTGGCCGATCATTTGACATATGCACACTAAATCTTTTGTAACTTTTGATTTAGAGTTCTGAATGACACGAATCTAACGCCCATGTTAGGCTACGTCAATTTTCAATATTGTGACATCATTTTGAGGCTTAAAGAGCTACGACAAAGCCTCCAATTAAACCAATGTATCCCAAACTGTGTGATGTCATGTATTATTCTTTATTTATAAGCCTTTACTCAAGGATCACCAATGATCAGTTTAGAATGACCATTTTAACTGGCCGATCATTTGACATATCCACACTAAATTGTTTGTAACTTTTGATTTAGAGTTCTGAATGACACGAATCCAACACCCACGTTAAGCTAGTTCAATTTTGGGACAACAATTGAGACTGAAAGAGCTATGACAAACCCTCCAACTAATCCAATGTATCGCAAACTGCACGATGCCATGCTCTATTCTTCATTTATACACCTTTACTCAAGGAGCACAAATTATCAGTTTAGAATGATTATTTTATCTGGCCGATCACTTGTCATGTCTGCACTAAATTGTCCGT
>CM032162.1:596812-761867 GCA_018901935.1 Pugionium cornutum
TTTGATTTAGAGCTCAGAATAACACGAATCCAATGCCGACGTTAGGCTATCTCAATTTTCTAGATTGTAACAAAACTTGAGACAGAAATAGATACGAAAAAGCGTCCAAGTAATCCAATCTATCCAAAACTGTGTGATGTCATGCATTATGCTTCATTTATAAGCATTTACTCAATGAGCACCAATGATTAGTTTCGAATAATCATAATAATGGGCCGATCAGCTTGAAATGTCCGCACTAAATCGTTAGTAACTTTTAATTTTGAGCTCCGAATGACACGAATACCGTACCCACGTTAAACTACCTCAATTTTCTATATTTTGACAAAATTTGAGACAGAAATAGAGACAACAAAAGCGTCCAAGTAATCCAATCTGTCCAAGCTCCTTGATGCCATGCATATGCTTCATTTATAAGCCTTTACTTAATGAGCACCAATTATCAGTTTAGAATGATCACTTTAACTGGCAAATCAACAAGACATGTCCATACTAAATCGTCTGTAACTTTTGATTTAGAGCTCTAAATGACACGAATTCTAATGCCCACATTAAGCTAGCTCAATTTTCTGTATTGTGACAAAATTTGAGACAAAAATTTATATGACAAAGCGTCCAAGTAATCCAATCCATCCCAAACTACTTGATGCCATGCATTATTTTTTATAAGCTTTTTCTAATTGAGCACCAATGATCATTTTAGAATGATCATAACTAGCCAATCAACTTGTCATGTATGCACTAAATCATCATAACTTTTGATTGATAGCTTAGAATGACACGAATCCAACACACACATTAAGTTAGTTCAATTTTTTATATTGTGGCAAAATATCAGACATAACTAGATACGACAAAGCGTCCAAGTAATCCAATCTATGCGAAACTGCGTGATGTCATGCCTTATGCTTCATTTATAATACTTTACTCAATGAGCACCAATGATCACTTTAACTGGGCGATCAACTTGACATGTCCGCACTAAATTGTCTGTAACTTTTGATTTGGAGCTCAAAATGACATGAATCTAATGCCCATGTTAAGCTAGCTCAATTCTCTATAGTGTAACAAAATTTGAGACAAAAATAAATAAAACAAAGCGTCCAAGTAACCCAATCAGTCCCAAACTGCATTATGCCATGTCTTATGGTTCATTTATAAACATTTACTCATTGAGCACCGATGATCAGTTTAGACTGATCACTTTAACTGGCCGATCAACTTGACATGTCCGCACTAAATCGTCTGTTACTTTTTATTTTTAGCTCAGAATGACACGAATACAATATCCACGTTAAGCTAGCTCAATTTTCTATATGTTGCAAAATTTGAGACAAAAATAGAGACGAAAAAGCGTCCAAGTAATCCAATCTCTCCAATCTCCTTGATGTCGTGCTTTACGCTTCATTTATAAGCCTTTACTTAATGACAACCAATGATCAGTTTAGAATGATCACTTTAACTGGCCGATCAACTTGACTTGTCCGCCATAAATTGTTTGTAACTTTTGATTTAGAGCTCAGAAGCACATGAATCCAATGCCTACGTTGAGCTAGCTAAATTTTCTATATTGTGGCAAAATTTGAGACAGAAATAGATATGACAAAGCATCTAACTAATCTAATTTATCCAAAAACTGTGTGATGTCGTGCATTATGATTCATTTATAAGCCTTTTCTCAATGAGCACCAATATCAGTTTAAAATGACCACTTTAACTCCCCGATCAACTTGACATGTCCGCACTAAATCGTCCGTAACTTTATATTTAGAGCTTAGAATGATACGAATCCAATGCGCACGTTAATGTAGCTCAATTTTCTATATTTTGAAAAAGTTTGAGATATAAATAGAGATGAAAAAGCGTCCAAGTAATCGAATCAATCCAAACTGCTTGATGAATGCATTATGCTTTGTTCATAAGCCTTAGCTTAATCAGCACCAATGATCAGTTTAGAATGATCACTTTAAATTTTCACGCAACTTGACATGTACGGACTAAATCGTCTGTAACTTTTGATTTAGACCTCAGAATGACACGAATCCAATGCCCACGTTAAGCTAGCTCAATTCTCTATACTGTAACAAAATTTGATACCGAGATAGATATGACAAAGCGTCCAAGTAATCTAATCTATCCCAAACTGCGTGATGCCATGCCTTATGCTTCATTTATAAGCCTTTACTTAATGAGCACCAATGATCAGTTTAGAATGATCACTTTAACTGGCCGATCAACTTGACATGTCCACACTAAATCGTCCGTAACTTTTGATTTAGAGCATACAATGACACAAATCCTATCCCCACGGTAAGCTAGCTCAATTTTCTATATTTTGAAAAAATTTGAGACAGAAATACAGACGCTAAAGCATCCTAGTAATCCAATCTATCCAAACTCCTTGATGGCATGCTTTATGCTTCATTTATAATCATTTACTTAATGACCACCAATGATCAGGTTAGAATGATCACTTTAACTGGCCGATCAACTTGACATGTCTGCACAAAATCGTTTGTAATTTTTTATTTAAAGCACTGAAACACACGAATCCAATGCACATGTTAAGCTAGCTCAATTTTCTATATTATACACAAAAGTAGACATGAGAACGCGTACAATAAATCCAATCTATCCAAACTGTGTGATGCCATACATTATGCTTCATTTATCAGCCTTTACTCAATGAACACCAATGACCAGTTTATAATTATTTTTAACTTGCCGGTCAACTTGACATGTCTGCACTAAATCGTCCGTAACTTTTGATTTAGAGCCCAGAATGACACGAATCGAATGCGCACATTAAGGTAGCTCAATTTTTGATATATCCAATATATCCCAACTCCTTGATGATGCTTCATTTATAAGTATTTACTTAACGAGCACCAAAGATGAGTTTAGAATGATCACTTCAACTGGCCAATCAACTCGACATGTCCACACTAAATCGTTTGTAACTTTTAATTTAAAGCTCATAATTACACGAATCCAATGCCCACGTTAAGCATGATGTATTTTCTGTATTGTGACAAAATTTGAGACAGAAATAGATACGACAAAGCGTGGAAGTAATCCAATCCATCCCAAACTACGTGATGCCATGCATTATTTTTCAATATTTTACTAAATTAGCACCAATCAGTTTAGAATGATCATTTTAACTGGCCGATCAACTTGTCATGTCTCCACAAAATCAATAACATTTGATTTATAGATCAAAATTACACGAATCCAATGCCCACATTAAGCTAGTTCAATTTTCTATATTGTTACAAAATTTGAGACATAACTAGGTCGACAAAGCCTCCAAATAATCTAATGTATCCCAAACTGCGTGATGCCATGGCGTATGCTTCATTTATAAGCCTTTACTCAATAGCACCAACGACCAGTTTAGAATGATCACTTTAACTGGCCAATCAACTTGACATGTCCACACTAAATCGTTTGTAACTTTTGATTTAGAGCTAAGAATGACACGAATCCAATACCCACATTAAGCTAGCTTAATTTGCAATATTTTGACAAAATTCGAGACAGAAGAGACGACAAACAATCCAAGTAATCCAATCTATCCCAAACTACTTGATGTCATGCATTATGCTTCATTTATAAGCCTTAGCTTAATCAACACCAATCATCAATTTAGAATGTTAACTTTAACTAGCCACTCAATTTGACATGTCCACACTAAATCGTCCATAACTTATTATTTCGAGCTGGGAATGATATGAATCCAATGCCCACGTTAAGCTAGCTCAATTTTTTATATTGTAACAAAATTTGAGACAGAAATAGAGACAACAAAGCGTCCAAGTAATACAATATATCCAAACACCTTGATGCCATATATTATGCTTCATTTATAAGCCTTTACTTAATGAGCACCAATGATCATTTTAGTATAATCATTTTAACTCGCAGATCACTTGACATGTACGCAATAAATCGTCCATAACTTTTGATTTTGAGCTCCGAATATCACGAGTCCAGTGCCTTGTTAAGCTAGATAAATTATCGAAATTTTGACAAAATTTGAGACAAAAGTAGAGACCATAAAGCGTCCAAGTAATCCAATCTATCCCAAACTATGTGATACCATACATTATGCTTTAGTTATAAATCGTTACTAAATAAGCACCAGTGATCAGTTTAGAATAATCATATTAACGGGTCGTTCAACTTGACTTGTCCGCAATAAATCATTTGTCACTTTTGATTTAAAGCTTAGATTGACACGAATCCAATGCCCACATTAACCTAGCTCAATTTTCAATATTTTGACAAACTTTTAGACAGAAATAGAGACGACAAAGCTTCCAAGTAATCTAATCTATCCAAACTCATTGATGGCATGCATTATGCCTCATTTATAAGGCTTTACTTAATGAGCACCAATGATCATTTTAGAATGATCACTTTAACTTGTCGATAACCTTGGAATATCTGCACTAAATCCTCTGTAACTTTTGATTTAGAGCGCAGAATTACAGGAATCCAATGCCCACGTTAAGCTAGCTCAATTTTCTATAGTGTGACAATATTTGAGATAGAAATAGATACGACAAAGCCTCCAAGTAATACAATCCATCCCAAACTGTCTGATGCCATGCATTATTTTTCATTATTAAGCTTTTACTTAATGGCCACCAACGATCAGTTTAAATCATCATTTTAACTGCCCAATCACCTGGTCATGTCTTCACTAAATCGTCCATAACTTTTGATTTATAACTTAGAATGACATGAATAAAATGCCCACATTAATCTAGCTCAATTTTCTATATGACAAAATTTGAGAGAGAAATAAGAACGAGAAACATCCAAGTAATCCAATCTATCCAAACTGCTTGATGCCATGCATTATGTTTCATTTATAAGTCTTTACTTAATGAGCACCAATGATATCTTTAGATTGATCACTTTAATTGGCCGATCAACTTGACTTTTCTGCACCAAATCGTTTGTATCTTCCGATTTAGAGCTCGGAATGACACGAATCCAATACCTACGCTAAGCAATCTCAATTTTCTATATTGTGTCAAAATTTGAAACAGAAATAGAGACGAAAAAGCATCCAAGTAATGCAATCAATCCTAAACTGCGTGAAGCCATACTTTATGCTTCATTTATAAGTCTTTACTTAATGGGCAACAATGATCAGTTTAGAATGATCAATTTAACAGGCCAATCAGCTTTCTACACTAACTCGTTTGTAACTTTTGATTAAAGCTTAGAATGACACAAATCCAATGCCCATGTTAATCTAGCTCAGTTTTCCATATTTTGACAAAATATGAGACAAAAATGGAGACGACAAAGCATCCAAGTTGTCCAATCTATGCCAAACTGCGTGATGCCATGCTTCATGCTTCATTTATAAGCCTTTACTTAATGAGCAACAATGACCAGTTTAGAATGATCACTTTAACTGGCAGCTAAACTTGACATGTCTGCACTAAATCGTCCGTAAGTTTTGATTTAGAGATCAGAATGACACGAATCTAATGCCCACGTTAAGCACGCTCAGTTTCAATATTGTGACAAAATTTGAGAATGAAATAGATACGACAAAGCGTTGAAGTCATCCATTCCATCCCAAATTGCTAGATGCCATGCATGATTTTTGATTTATAAGCTTTTACTCAATGAGCACCAATGATAAGTTTAGAATGATCATTTTAATTGGCCGATCAACTTGTCATGTTTACACTAAATCATCCGTAACTTTTGATTTATAGCTTAGAATGATACGAATCCAATGCCAACATTAATCTAGTTCAATTTTCTATATTGTGACAAAATTTGAGACATAACTAGATACGACAAAGCATCCAAGTAATCCAATCTATCCCAATGTAAGAATATTGAGATTATAGAGGAGAAATGTGAAGAATTGAATCTGAAAACTCAAAGAGAAGTATGAGAAAATGAGAAATGACTTAGACTTATGGAGAAGAATCTCCTAAGGGTATAATATACATTGAGTCTTTACAGCCCTTTTATAGAGGATTTACAATGTGAACACAAAAGAAAACGAATTCAAACTTGTGGATGAGTTTGAATAGAGGAGGAGCCTGTCAACAACCAATGAGAAGAGAGGAGACAGCATGGGCATGACTGTTTGGTGTGGTTGCCAAGACTGTGTGCAGCATGGGCATGACTGTTTGGTGTGGTTGCCAAGACTGTGTGCAGCATGGGCATGACTTTTCCACCTTGATTCTTCTCCCAAGGTAGCTATTTAACCATTTCAACCATGTGGTTAATAATAACCCATCCTTTTACATTTCCCTTGTTATTCAAACTGAATTTTCGTGCTCACACTTGCCTTGTAGGTCAAGATAGGTCTTTTTTGATTTTCCTATGTCAATACTCCCCCTCAAGCTAAAGACTTTGGAATCACCCTAAAGTCTTAAGCTTGGGAACCCAAGGCAACACCTCATTAAAAACCTTATCAAGGAAAACCACTTGGGACAAAACCTTAATAAGGGAAAAGAGTGTGTTGCTCTTGGATTAGGAGACCTTTGATCATGGGTGTGATAAATCAACAAGCCCAAGTTTGCTAAAGATGTTCTTGCAAACTTTGAGACTTGCTGCCTTTGTGAAGATGTCAGCTAGTTGGTCTTCACTCCTTGTATAACATGGCAGAATGGTTCCATCTTGAACTTTCTCCCTAACCTTATGGCAGTCGATCTCTATGTGCTTGGTCCTCTCGTGAAACACTGAGTTTGAAGCTATGTGAATGGCTGCCTGATTATCACAATGGAAGGTAATTGGCCCTGGTTGTGCAATACCGAAATCTTTCAAGAGTGCTTTGAGCCAAGTTACTTCATTTGTCAGCTTCCTCATAGCCCTATATTCTGCTTCAGCACTAGAACATGATACCACTTTCTGCTTCTTAGTCTTCCAAGTGACTAAGTTCCCACCAACGAAGGTGCAATACCCAGTGGTTGATTTCCTATCCACCCTATCACCAGCCCAATCCGCATCACAATACCCGACAATCTCAGTGTTCCCATTCTTGCCCATCCATATACCTTGACCAGGAGATCCTTTGATGTATATAAGGATCCTTTCTACCATGCTCCAATGATATACAGTAGGCTTTTGCATATGTTGACTTACTTGATTCACAGCAAAACACAAGTCTGGTCGTGTGAGGGTGAGGTAGATCAGCTTCCCAACTAGTCTCCTATACTGAGAAACATCCTTAAATGACTCATCAGCTTTCTCCCCCTTTCCGCTGACCTTGTAGCCATCTTCAAGAGGAGTTTTGGCCGGTTTAGCCCCAAGCTTTCCCGTGTCTGTCAACAGATCAAGAGCATACTTTCTTTGGGATAGAAAGAGCCCTTCTTGAGACCGACACACTTCAATACCCAAGAAGTACTTCAACTCTCCAAGATCCTTGATGTCAAATGATCTGTTTAAGAAGGCCTTTGTGGACTGAATTCTTTCCTTATCATCTCCTGTGATGATAAGGTCATCCACATAAACCAAGACCGCCACGATTCCTTTGGAGTTTTGACGAGTGAACAAAGTATGATCTGAATGGGATTTCCTAAACCCATTATCAGTAAGTGTGGAGCTTAATTTGTGATACCAGGCCCTTGGTGACTGCTTCAACCCATATATTGCCTTCCTAAGTCTTAGAACCTGTCCCTCTTTGCAAAAATCTTCAAGGCCTGGTGGTGGAGTCATATACACTTCCTCTTCAAGTTCTCCTTGTAGGAATGCGTTCTTGACATCCATTTGCCATAAGTCCCAAGTCAGATTCGTAGCTAGTGAAAGAACAACCCTTACAGTGTGTAGCTTAGCCACCGGTGCAAATGTATCAGTATAGTCCTCTCCATATGTCTGAGTGAAACCTCTTGCAACTAGACGTGCCTTGTACCTTTCTATGTCCCCATTGCTCTTATACTTGATGGTGAACACCCACTTGGAACTCACAGCCTTCTTGCCTTTGGGAAGTTCTTGTATATCCCATGTATGATTCCTTTCCATAGCTCCCTTCTCATCTCTTACTGCATCTAACCATTCTTTCTTGCTCTCAGCTTCTTCATAAGTCCTTTGAATCTGACTTTGTTCAATCTTTCCAAGGAATGCTTGATGACTAGATGGCAAGAGGTCAAGGGAACAAACAGCTTGTATGGGATGAGCCACGGCCTGGTTGTTGTAGAATACCCTAGTGTTCCTAAGTCTAGTACTCCTCCTTAAATGCTGAACAGGTGGTGCAGCCTCCTCTACAACCGTTTCCTCTTCCATTTGGTGAATAGGTTCCTCTATACCCACTTCCAAGTCGTCTTGTTCTTGATTTTGGGCCATAGCTTCTTCTTGGATTGGACTTGGTTCTTGAGTTACCACCCCTTGTTCATTCTCTTGGGTATCTTGTGAACTACTTAAGGTTCTTGTTTCTTCGTGTCTTGAATCCTTTGGCAGATCATTTCCCAAATGATTCAAGAGAAACCTCAAACTCGTAGCCAAATCAGAAGGTGACCTTGAGAGATCCTTCAATCCTTCCCAATCTTTCTTATCATAATAGCTTTGTTCTTCTATGAACTTGACATCTCTAGACACATATGTCCTGTTGTTGCTCGGATCATAGCACTTATAACCCTTTTGTGTTGTCGAATATCCAAGGAACATACACTTGATGCTCTTTGCCTCCAACTTGTTTCTTAGATCACCTGGAACATACACAAAGCACACACACCCAAATACACGTAAATGATCAATGGAAGGTTTAGTTTTATTGAGTACCTCAAATGGGGATATATCTTGCAAGACTTTGGTTGGAATCCGATTGATGAGGTAGCAAGCAACCAAGACTGCATCTCCCCAAAAAATTTTAGGAACATTGGTATGAAACATCATGGATCTTGCTACTTCCATTAAGTGTCGGTTCTTCCTTTCAGCAACTCCATTTTGTTGTGGTGTGTGTGGACAGCTAGTTTGATGTAGTATTCCATGTTTGTTTAGATGAGCTTTGAATCTTTGACTTGTGTATTCCCTCCATTATCTGATCTTAACACTTTGATCTTGGCATTGAATTGATTAGTAACATAATTATGAAAGTTTATAAATGCCTCATAAACCCTATCTTTAGATGGAAGTAATGTAACCCATGTATATTTCGATTTCTCATCTATAAAGGTCACAAAGTATTTATTCCTATCTCTAGACATGTAAGGTGAGGTCCAAACATCGGAATGTACTAAATCAAAGCAATGCTCATAAATTGTAGACGATTTAGGGAAAACAACACAACAATGTTTGCCAAGGATACAAGCCTCACAAACTGAGTGATCATAAGCGACATTAGGAATTATTAAGCTTAAAGCACGAGCATGAGGATGTCCTAATCTAGCATGCCATAAGACATCTTTATTAGCAAAAACACAGGATTTGAAAGCTAAGGAATCCAAATTGCTTGGAGGGTCTTCAAGAACATAGAGCTCATCTTGAGTTACACCACCTCCAAGTATCTTACCACTCTTAATATCCTGAAAGTAAACATTGTTAGGCCCAAATGTAACCTTGCAATTGAGGTCTTTAGTAGCCTTTTTGACAGAAACTAGATTAGACTTAAATTTAGGTACAAAGAATGCATTAGTTTCTTTGTCAAATAGTCTTAATTTTCCGGTTCCTTCAATTGGAATACCCTTACCATCAGCTATAGTTACTTGTCCTAGACATGGTTCAATGTTCTTTAACAACCTAGCATTGCTAATCATATGGTGAGAAGCACCTGAATCCACTACCAACTTATGATCTGGTTTATCAAGCGATTTATGGGAGTAGAGTGTGATACCGGAGAGTTTTGAGGCATAGGCCTTGATGAGATCCTCCAAGTCACTCTTCTTAACATACTCCATGGATACATTCATAGCTAGCTCCCCTCCTTGGTTGGATGAACTTGCCGGTTCAGTCGCAACCATTTGAGAGATGTTAGCCTTTGAATCCTTGAACCGGTTTGGCTTGAGATGAGGATGAAGTATCCAGCACTTGTCCTTGATGTGTCCATTCCTCTTACAATGCTCACACATCACACTCTTCCTATCCTCTTGCTTAAACACGCTTTTGTTGGCCATGACTAGTTCTCCTTTACCACCAAACAAACCAATGTTGCCTTGCTCCTTTTGAATCCGTGAGCACACCTCTTCGAAATCAGGGAGTTTTGGCTCTCTCAGGATGGACTTAATCACATCCTTAAAGGCTGGATTTAGGTTGAGAAGGAGCCCAAATATCTTGTCTTGTTCCTTCCTTTCATTAAGCACCTTTGGATCCATAGAACTTGGTCTCAACATGTCAAGCTCGGACCATGTTGACTGGAACTTGCCCAGGAATTTTGTGAACTCCATATCCTCTTGGTGTAGATCATTGAGAGCCTTCTTAACCTCATACACACGGCTGAGGTTTGAAACATCCCCATACACCCTCTTGAGAGTGTCCCAAAGAGACTTGGCAGTTTCACAATGTGAATAAGCTTCAAGAATGGATGGGTCCAATGAATTTTGGAGGAATCCAAGGACTGATTGATCTTCTTGGAACCACCTAGCTTCTTCTTTTCTTGTTGCCTCATTCTTCTTCTCCTTTGGATCATCTATAGATGGAGTATTATCCTCCAAGATGTGATTCCAAAGTCCTTTGCCACAAATGGCTGTCTTGATGGTTCTTGACCATAATGTGTAGTTCAAGCCTTTGAGAACTACTGCTATCACCGTAGGTTTCAGGCTGGAACTAATTTGAACTGTATCCTCCATTGTTAGGCTTTGAAGAGCTCAAAGGAAGCAGCTTTTATGGTTGAATGAAACCGTGAGTTTTTAGTCTAAAGACTGAGAGATTTTGACAGAATTTTAGATTAGAAACTGAGAGATTTGAGTAGAAAAGATAAGAGAATGATCTTATGCTCTGATACCATGTAAGAATATTGAGATTATAGAGGAGAAATGTGAAGAATTGAATCTGAAAACTCAAAGAGAAGTATGAGAAAATGAGAAATGACTTAGACTTATGGAGAAGAATCTCCTAAGGGTATAATATACATTGAGTCTTTACAGCCCTTTTATAGAGGATTTACAATGTGAACACAAAAGAAAACGAATTCAAACTTGTGGATGAGTTTGAATAGAGGAGGAGCCTGTCAACAACCAATGAGAAGAGAGGAGACAGCATGGGCATGACTGTTTGGTGTGGTTGCCAAGACTGTGTACAGCATGGGCATGACTTTTCCACCTTGATTCTTCTCCCAAGGTAGCTATTTAACCATTTCAACCATGTGGTTAATAATAACCCATCCTTTTTCATTTCCCTTGTTATTCAAACTGAATTTTCGTGCTCACACTTGCCTTGTAGGTCAAGATAGGTCTTATTTGATTTTCCTATGTCAATACCCAACTGGTGTGATGCCATGTGTTATGCTTCATTTATAAGCCTTTACTCAATGAGCACCAGTGATCAGTTGAGAATGATCACTTTAACTGGCCGATCAACTTGACATGTACACACTAAATCTTTTGTAACTTTTGATTTAGAGCTCAGAATGACACGAATCCAATGCCCACGTTCAGCTATCTCAATTTTCTATATTTTGACGAGATTTGAGATAGATATAGAGACAACAAAGTATCCAAGTAATCCAATCTAACCAAACTCCTTGATGCCATGCATTATGCTTCATTTATAAGCCTCTACTTAATGAGCACCAACAATCAGTTTAGAATGATCACTTAAACTGGCCAATCAACTTGGCATATCCACACTAAATCGTCCTAAACTTTTTATTTAAAGCTCATAATGACACGAAACCAGTTCCCACGTTAAGCTAGCTCAATTTTCTATATTTTGACAAAATTTGAGACAGAAATAGATATGATAAAGCATCCAAGTAATCCAATTCATCCCAAATTGCGTGATGCCATGCATTATTTTGCATTTGTAAGCTTTTACTAAATGAGCACAAATGATCAGTTTAGAATGATCATTTTAGCTGGCCGATCAACTTGTCATGTATGCACTAAATCATGCATTACTTTTGATTTATAGCTCGGAATGACGTGGAACCAATGCCCACTTTAAGCTAGTTCAATTTTTTAATATTGTGACAAAATTTGAGACAGAAATAGAGACAACAAAGTATCCAAGTAATCCAATATATCCAAAATGTGTGATGCCATGCATTATGCTTCATTAATAATCCTTTACTCAATGAGCACCAATGATCAATTTATAATAATCATATTAACTGGCCAATCAATTTGACATGTGCATAATAAATTGTCCATAACTTTTGATTTAGAGCTCCGAAAGACAAATCCAATGCCCACGTTAAGCGAACTCAATTTTCTGTATTTTGACAAAATTTGAGTAAGATGTAGAAGACAGAGCATCCAAGTATTCCAATAAATCCAAAACTGTGTGATGCGATATATTATGCTAGCCTTTACTCAATGAGCAGCAATGACCAGTTTAGAATGATCACTTTAACATGCCGATCAACTTGACATGTAAGCACTAAATCATTCTGTAACTTTTGATTTAGAGCTCTAAATGACACGAATCTAATGCCCACATTAAGCTAGCTCAATTTTCTGTATTGTGACAAAATTTGAGACAAAAATTTATACGACAAAGCGTCCAAGTAATCCAATCCATCCCAAACTACTTGATGCCATGCATTATTTTTTATAAGCTTTTTCTAAATGAGCACCAATGATCATTTTAGAATGATCATAACTAGCCAATCAACTTGTCATGTATGCACTAAATCATCATAACTTTTGATTGATAGCTTAGAATGACACGAATCCAACGCACACATTAAGTTAGTTCAATTTTTTATATTGTGGCAAAATATGAGACAGAACTAGATACAACAAAGCGTCCAAATAACCCAATCTATGCTAAACTACGTGATGTCATGCCTTATGCTTCATTTCTAATCCTTTACTCAATAAGCACCAATGATCAATTTAGAATGATCACTTTAACTGGCCGATCAAGTTGACATGTCCGCACTAAATCGTCCGTAACTTTTGATTTAGAACTCAGAATGACATGAATCCAATGCCTATGCTAAACTAGCTCAATTCTCTATATTGTAACAAAATTTGAGACAAAAATAAATAAGACAAAGCATCCAAGTAATCCAATCAGTCCCAAACTGCGTTATGCCATGTCTTATGGTTTATTTATAAGCATTTACTCAATGAGCACCAATGATTAGTTTAGAATAATCATATTAACTGGCCGATCAACTTGACATGTCTGCACTAAATTGTCCGTAACTTTTAATTTTGAGCTCAGAATGACACGAACTGTACCCACGTTAAGCTAGCTCAATTTTCTATATTTTGACAAAATTTGAGACAGAAATAGAGACGAAAAAGCGTCCAAGTAATCCAATCTCTCCAATCTCCTTGATGCCGTGCTTTATGCTTCATTTATAAGCCTTTACTTAATGACCACCAATGATCAGTTTAGAATGATCACTTTAATTTGCCGATCAACTTGACTTGTCCGCAATAAATCGTTTGAAACTTTTGATTTAGAGCTCAGAAGCACATGAATCCAATGCCCACGTTGAGCTAGGTAAATTTTCTATATTGTGGCAAAATTTGAGACAGAAATAGATATGACAAAGCGTCTAAGTAATCTAATTTATCCAAAACTGTGTGATGTCGTGCATTATGCTTCATTTATAAGCCTTTTCTCAACGAGCACCAATGATCAGTTTAAAATGAACACTTTAACTCCCCGATCAACTTGACATGTCCACACTAAATCATCCGTAACTTTTTTTTTAGAGATTAGAATGATACGAATCCAATGCCCACGTTAAGGTTGCTCAAATTTCTATATTTTGACAAAATTTGCGATAGAAATAGAGATGAATGGCGTCCAAGTAATCGAATCAATCCAAACTGCTTGATGCAATGCATTATGCTTTGTTCATAAGCCTTAGCTTAATCCGCACCAGTGATCAGTTTAGAATGATCACTTTAAATTGTCACGCAACTTGACATGTACGGACTAAATGGTTTGTAACTTTTGATTTAGAGCTCAGAATGACACGAATCCAATGCCCACATTAAGTGGCTCAATTCTCTATATTGTAACAAGATTTGATACCGAAATAGACATGACAAAGCGTCCAAGTAATCTAATCTATCTCAAACTGCGTGATACCATGCCTTATGCTTCATTTATAAGCCTTTACTCAATGAGCACCAATGATCAGTTTAGAATGATCACTTTAACTGGCCGATCAACTTGACATGTCCGCACTAAATCGTCCATAACTTTTGATTTAGAGCGTACAATGACACGAATCCAATCCCCCCGGTAAACTAGCTCAATTTTCTATATTTTGACAAAATTTGAGACAGAAATACAGACGCTAAAGCGTCCTAGTATTCCAATCTATCCAAACTCCTTGATGGCATGCTTTATGCTTCATTTATAATCATTTACGTAATGACCACCAATGATCAGCTATCCAAACTTGACATGTCCGCACTAAATCGTTTATGTCTTTTGATTTAGAGCTCAGAATGACACGAATCCAATGCCCATGTTAAGCTAGCTCAATTTTCTATATTTTGACAAAATTTTAGACAGATATAGAGACAACAAAGCATCCAAGTAATCCAATCTATCCAAACTCCTTGATGCCATGCATTATGCTTCATTTATAAGCCTCTACTTAATGAGCACCAATGATCAGTTTAGAATGATCACTTAAACTGGCCAATCAACTTGACATATCCGCACAAAATTGTACTAAACTTTTGATTTAGAGCTCATAATGACACGAATCCAATGCCTACTTTAAGCTAGCTCAATTTTCTATATTCTAACAAAATTTGAGACAGAAATAGATATGACAAAGCGTCCAAGTAATCCAATTCATCCCAAATTGCGTGATGCCATGCATTCTTTTGCATTTGTAAGCTTTTACTAAATGAGCACAAATGATCAGTTTAGAATGATCATTTTAACTGGCCGATCAACTTGTCATGTCTGCACTAAAATCGTGCATTACTTTTGATTTATAGCTTGGAATGACACAAACCCAATGCCCACTTTAAGCTAGTTCAATTTTCTATATTATGACAAAACTTGCGATTGAAATAGATACGACAAATCGTCGAAGTCATCTAATCCATCCCAAATTGTGTGATGCCATGCATTACATTTTAACTTTTGATTTATAGCTTAGAATGAGACGAATCGAATGCCCACATTAAGTTAGTTCAATTTTCTATATTGTGACAAAATTTGAGACATAACTAGATACGAAAAAGCATACAAGTAATCCAATCTATCCCAACGTGTGTAATGCCATGCATTATGCTTCATTTATAAGCCTTTACTGAATGAGCACCAGTGATCAGTTAAGAATGATAACTTTAACTGGCCGATCAACTTGACATGTCCGCACTAAATCGTTTATAACTTTTGATTTAGAGCTCAGAATGACACGAATCCAATGCCCATGTTAAGCTAGCTCAATTTTCTATATTTTGACAAAATTTGAGACAGATATAGACAAAAAAGCATCCAAGTAATCCAATCTACCCGAACTCCTTGATGTCATGCATTATGCTTCATTTATAAGCCTCTACTTAATGAGCACAAATGATCAGTTTAGAATGATCACTTAAACTGGCCAATCAACTTGACATATCCCCACTAAATTGTACTAAACTTTTGATTTAGAGCTCATAATGACACGAATCCAATGCCTACGTTAAGCTAGCTCAATTTTCTATATTCTAACAAAATTTTGACACATAAATAGATATGACAAAGCGTCCAAGTAATCCAATTCATCCCAAATTGTGTGATGCCATGCATTATTTTGCATTTATAAGCTTTTACTAAATGAGCACAAATGATCAGTTTAGAATGATCATTTTAACTGGCCGATCAACTTGTCATGTCTGAACTAAAATCGTGCATTACTTTTGATTCATAGCTTGGAATGACACGAACCCCATGCCCACTTTAAGCTAGTTCAATTTTCTAATATTGTGACAAAATTTGAGACAGAAATAGAGACAACAAAGCACTCAAGTAATCCAATATATCCAAAACTATGTGATGCCATGCACTATGCTTCCTAAATAAGCCTTTACTCAATGAGAACCAATGATCTATTTATAATAATCATATTAACTGGCCAATCAACTTGACATATGAGCAGTAAATCGTCCGTAACTTTTGATTTAGAGCTCCAAATGACACGAATCCAATGCCCACGTTATGATAACTCAATTTTCTATAATTTGAGAAAATTTGAGACAGATTTAGAAAAGACAAAGCTTCAAAGTAATCCAATATATCCAAAACTGTGTGATACAATGCATTATGATTTATTTATAAGCGTTTACTCAATGAGCACCAATGACCAGTTTAGAATGATCACTTTAACATGCCAATCAACTTGACATGTACGCACAAAATCGTCCGTAATTTTTGATTTAGAGCTCAGAATAACACGAATCCAATGCCGATGTTAGGCTAGCTCAATTTTCTATATTGTAACAAAACTTGAGACAGAAATAGATACGAAAAAGCATCCAAGTAATCCAATCTATCCAAAACTGTGTGATGTCATGCATTATGCTTCATTTATAAGCATTTACTCAATGAGCACCAATGATTAGTTTCGAATAATCATAATAATGGGCCGATCAGCTTGACATGTCCGCACTAAATCGTTAGTAACTTTTAATTTTGAGCTCCGGATAACACGAATACCGTACCCACGTTAAACTACCTCAATTTTCTATATTTTGACAAAATTTGAGACAGAAATAGAGACAACAAAGCGTCCAAGTAATCCAATCTGTCCAAGCTCCTTGATGCCATGCATACGCTTCATTTATAAGCCTTTACTTAATGAGCACCAATTATCAGTTTAGAATGATCACTTTAACTGGCAATCATGTCCATACTAAATCATCTGTAACGTTTGATTTAGAGCTCTAAATGACACGAATCTAATGCCCACATTACGCTAGCTCAATTTTCTGTATTGTGACAAAATTTGAGACAAAAATTTATACGACAAAGCGTCCAAGTAATCCAATCCATCCCAAACTACTTGATGCCATGCATTATTTTTTATAAGCTTTTTCTAATTGAGCACCAATGATCATTTTAGAATGATCATAACTAGCCAATCAACTTGTCATGTATGCACTAAATCATCATAACTTTTGATTGATAGCTTAGAATGACACGAATCCAACGCACACATTAAGTTAGTTCAATTTTTTATATTGTGGCAAAATATCAGACATAACTAGATACGACAAAGCGTCCAAGTAATCCAATCTATGCGAAACTGCGTGATGTCATGCCTTATGCTTCATTTATAATACTTTACTCAATGAGCACCAATGATCAATTTAGAATGATCACTTTAACTGGGCGATCAACTTGACATGTCCGCACTAAATTGTCCGTAACATTTGATTTAGAGCTCAAAATGACATGAATCTAATGCCCATGTTAAGCTAGCTCAATTCTCTATATTTAACAAAATTTGAGACAAAAATAAATAAGACAAAGCGTCCAAGTAATCCAATCAGTCCCAAACTGCATTATGCCATGTCTTATGGTTCATTTATAAACATTTACTCATTGAGCACCGATGATCAGTTTAGACTGATCACTTTAACTGGCCGATCAACTTGACATGTCCGCACTAAATCGTCTGTTACTTTATATTTTTAGCTCAGAATGACACGAATACAATATCCACGTTAAGCTAGCTCAATTTTCTATATGTTTCAAAATTTGAGACGAAAATAGAGACGAAAAAGCGTCCAAGTAATCCAATCTCTCCAATCTCCTTGATGCCGTGCTTTACGCTTCATTTATAAGCCTTTACTTAATGACCACCAATGATCAGTTTAGAATGATCACTTTAACTGGCCGATCAACTTGACTTGTCCGCCATAAATTGTTTGTAACTTTTGATTTAGAGCTCAAAAGCACATGAATCCAATGCCTACGTTGAGCTAGCTAAATTTTCTATATTGTGGCAAAATTTGAGACAGAAATAGATATGACAAAGCATCTAACTAATCTAATTTATCCAAAAACTGTGTGATGTCGTGCATTATGATTCATTTATAAGCCTTTTCTCAATGAGCACCAATGATCAGTTTAAAATGACCACTTTAACTCCCCGATCAACTTGACATGTCCGCACTAAATCGTCCGTAACTTTATATTTAGAGCTTAGAATGATACAAATCCAATGCGCACGTTAAGGTAGCTCAATTTTCTATATTTTGAAAACATTTGAGATATAAATAGAGATGAAAAAGCGTCCAAGTAATCGAATCAATCCAAACTGCTTGATGAATGCATTATGCTTTGTTCATAAGCCTTAGCTTAATCAGCACCAATGATCAGTTTAGAATGATCACTTTAAATTGTCACGCAACTTGACATGTAAGGACTAAATCGTCTGTAACTTTTGATTTAGACCTCAGAATGACACGAATCCAATGCCCACGTTAAGATAGCTCAATTCTCTATATTGTAACAAAATTTGATACCGAAATAGACATGACAAAGCGTCCAAGTAATCTAATCTATCCCAAACTGCGTGATGCCATGCCTTATGCTTCATTTATAAGCCTTTACTCAATGAGCACCAATGATCAGTTTAGAATGATCACTTTAACTGGCCGATCAACTTGACATGTCCACACTAAATCGTCCGTAACTTTTGATTTAGAGCATACAATGACACAAATCCAATCCCCACGGTAAGCTAGCTCAATTTTCTATATTTTGAAAAAATTTGAGACAGAAATACAGACGCTAAAGCATCCTAGTAATCCAATCTATCCAAACTCCTTGATGGCATGCTTTATGCTTCATTTATAATCATTTACTTAAATGACCACCAATGATCAGGTTAGAATGATCACTTTAACTGGCCGATCAACTTGACATGTCTGCACAAAATCGTTTGTAATTTTTTATTTAAAGCACTGAAACACACGAATCCAATGCACATGTTAAGCTAGCTCAATTTTCTATATTATACACAAAAGTAGACACGAGAACGCGTACAATAAATCCAATCTATCCAAACTGTGTGATGCCATACATTATGCTTCATTTATCAGCCTTTACTCAATGAACACCAATGACCAGTTTATAATTATTTTTAACTGGCCGGTCAACTTGACATGTCTGCACTAAATCGTCCGTAACTTTTGATTTAGAGCCCAGAATGACACGAATCGAATGCCCACATTAAGGTAGCTCAATTTTTGATATCTTGATAAAATTTGTGACAAAAATAGAGACAACAAAGCGTTCAAGTAATCCAATCTATCCCAACTCCTTGATGATGCTTCATTTATAAGTATTTACTTAACGAGCACCAAAGATGAGTTTAGAATGATCACTTCAACTGGCCAATCAACTCCACATGTCCACACTAAATCGTTTGTAACGTTTAATTTAAAGCTCATAATTACACGAATCCAATGCCCACGTTAAGCATGATATATTTTCTGTATTGTGACAAAATTTGAGACAGAAATAGATACGACAAAGCGTGGAAGTAATGCAATCCATCCCAAACTACGTGATGCCATGCATTATTTTTCAATATTTTACTAAATTAGCACCAATCAGTTTAGAATGATCATTTTAACTGGCCGATCAACTTGTCATGTCTCCACAAAATCAATAACATTTGATTTATAGATCAAAATTACACAAATCCAATGCCCACATTAAGCTAGTTCAATTTTCTATATTGTTACAAAATTTGAGACATAACTAGGTACGACAAAGCCTCCAAATAATCTAATGTATCCCAACCTGCGTGATGCCATGGCGTATGCTTCATTTATAAGCCTTTACTCAATAGCACCAATGACCAGTTTAGAATGATCACATTAACTGGCCAATCAACTTGACATGTCCACACTAAATCGTTTGTAACTTTTGATTTAGAGCTAAGAATGACACGAATCCAATACCCACATTAAGCTAGCTCAATTTGCAATATTTTGACAAAATTCGAGACAGAAGAGACGACAAACAGTCCAAGTAATCCAATCTATCCAAACTACTTGATGTCATGCATTATGCTTCATTTATAAGCCTTAGCTTAATCAACACCAATCATCAATTTAGAATGTTAACTTTAACTAGCCACTCAATTTGACATGTCCACACTAAATCATCCATAACTTATTATTTCGAGCTGGGAATGATATGAATCCAATGCCCACGTTAAGCTAGCTCAATTTTTTATATTGTAACAAAATTTGAGACAGAAATAGAGACAACAAAGCGTCCAAGTAATACAATATATCCAAACTCATTGATGCCATATATTATGCTTCATTTATAAGCCTTTACTTAATGAGCACCAATGATCATTTTAGTATAATCATTTTAACTCGCAGATCACTTGACATGTACCCAATAAATCGTCCATAACTTTTGATTTTGAGCTCCGAATATCACGAGTCCAGTGCCTTGTTAAGCTAGATAAATTATCGAAATTTGACAAAATTTGAGACAAAAGTAGAGACCATAAAGCGTCCAAGTAATCGTATCTATCCCAAACTATGTGATACCATACATTATGCTTTAGTTATAAGTCGTTACTAAATAAGCACCAATGATCAGTTTAGAATAATCATATTAACTGGTCGTTCAACTTGACTTGTCTGCAATAAATCATTTGTAACTTTTGATTTAAAGCTTAGATTGACACGAATCCAATGCCCACGTTAACCTAGCTCAATTTTCAATATTTTGACAAACTTTTAGACAGAAATAGAGACGACAAAGCTTCCAAGTAATCTAATCTATCCAAACTCATTGATGGCATGCATTATGCTTCATTTATAAGGCTTTACTTAATGAGCACCAATGATCATTTTAGAATGATCACTTTAACTTGCCGATAACCTTGGAATATCTGCACTAAATTTTCTGTAACTTGTGATTTAGAGCGCAGAATTACAGGAATCCAATGCCCACGTTAAGCTAGCAATATTTTCTATAGTGTGACAATATTTGAGATAGAAATAGATACGACAAAGCCTCCAAGTAATCCAATCCATCCCAAACTGTCTGATGCCATGCATTATTTTTCATTATTAAGCTTTTACTTAATGGCCACCAACGATCAGTTTAAATCATCATTTTAACTGCCCAATCAACTGGTCATGTCTTCACTAAATCGTCCATAACTTTTGATTTATAACTTAGAATGACATGAATAAAAGGCCCACATTAATCTAGCTCAATTTTCTATATGATAAAATTTGAGAGAGAAATAAGAACGAGAAACATCCAAGTAATCCAATCTATCCAAACTGATTGATGCCATGCATTATGTTTCATTTATAAGTCTTTACTTAATGAGCACCAATGATATCTTTAGATTGATCACTTTAATTGGCCGATCAACTTGACTTTTCTGCACCAAATCGTCTGTATCTTGTGATTTAGAGCTCGGAATGACACGAATCCAATACCAACGCTAAGCCATCTCAATTTTCAATATTGTGTCAAAATTTGAAACAAAAACAGAGACGAAAAAGCATCCAAGTAATGCAATCAATACCAAACTGCGTGATGCCATACTTTATGCTTCATTTATAAGTCTTTACTTAATGGGCAGCAATGGTCAGTTTAGAATGATCAATTTAACTGGCCAATCAACTTTCTACACTAACTCGTTTGTAACTTTTGATTTAGAGCTTAGAATGACACAAATCCAATGCCCATGTTAATCTAGCTCAGTTTTCCATATTTTGACAAAATATGAGACAAAAATGGAGACGACAAAGCGTCCAAGTTGTCCAATCTATGCCAAACTGCGTGATGCCATGCTTCATGCTTCATTTATAAGCCTTTACTTAATGAGCAACAATGACCAGTTTAGAATGATCACTTTAAGTGGCAACTAAACTTGACATGTCTGCACTAAATCGTCCATAAGTTTTGATTTAGAGCTCAGAATGACACGAATCCAATGCGCACGTTAAGCACACTCAATTTCAATATTGTGACAAAATTTGAGAATGAAATAGATACGACAAAGCGTCGAAGTCATCCATTCCATCCCAAATTGCTAGATGCCATGCATGATTTTTAATTTATAAGCTTTTAGTCAATGAGCACCAATGATAAGTTTAGAATGATCATTTTAATTGGCCGATCAACTTGTCATGTTTACACTAAATCATCCGTAACTTTTGATTTATAGCTTAGAATGATACGAATTCAATGCCAACATTAATCTAGTTCAATTTTCTATATTGTGACAAAATTTGATACATAACTAGATACGACAAAGCATCCAAGTAATCCAATCTATCCCAACTGGTGTGATGCCATGTGTTATGCTTCATTTATAAGCCTTTACTCAATGAGCACCAGTGATCAGTTGAGAATGATCACTTTAACTGGCCGATCAACTTGACATGTACGCACTAAATCTTTTGTAACTTTTGATTTAGAGCTCAGAATGACACGAATCCAATGCCCACGTTAAGCTAGCTCAATTTTCTATATTTTGACGAGATTTGAGATAGATATAGAGACAACAAAGCATCCAAGTAATCCAATCTAACCAAACTCCTTGATGCCATGCATTATGCTTCATTTATAAGCCTCTACTTAATGAGCACCAACAATCAGTTTAGAATGATCACTTAAACTGGCCAATCAACTTGGCATATCCGCACTAAATCGTCCTAAACTTTTTATTTAAAGCTCATAATGACACGAATCCAGTTCCCACGTTAAGCTAGCTCAATTTTCTATATTCTGACAAAATTTGAGACAGAAATAGATATGATAAAGCATCCAAGTAATCCAATTCATCCCAAATTGCGTGATGCCATGCATTATTTTGCATTTATAAGCTTTACTAAATGAGCACAAATGATCAGTTTAGAATGATCATTTTAACTGGCCGATCAACTTGTCATGTATGCACTAAATCATGCATTACTTTTGATTTATAGCTCGGAATGACGTGGAACCAATGCCCACTTTAAGCTAGTTCAATTTTTTAATATTGTGACAAAATTTGAGACAGAAATAGAGACAACAAAGTATCCAAGTAATCCAATATATCCAAAATGTGTGATGCCATGCATTATGCTTCATTAATAATCCTTTACTCAATGAGCTCCAGTGATCAATTTATAATAATCATATTAACTGGCCAATCAATTTGACATGTGCGCAGTAAATTGTCCATAACTTTTGATTTAGAGCTCCGAAAGACAAAATCCAATGCCCACGTTAAGCGAACTCAATTTTCTGTATTTTGACAAAATTTGAGTAAGATGTAGAAGACAGAGCATCCAAGTAATCCAATAAATCCAAAACTGTGTGATGCCATATATTATGCTTTATTTATAAGCCTTTACTCAATGAGCAGCAATGACCAGTTTAGAATGATCACTTTAACAGGCCGATCAACTTGACATGTACGCACTAAATCATTCTGTAACTTTTGATTTAGAGCTCTAAATGACACGAATCTAATGCCCACATTAAGCTAGCTCAATTTTTTGTATTGTGACAAAATTTGAGACAAAAATTTATACGACAAAGCGTCCAAGTAATCCAATCCATCCCAAACTACTTGATGCCATGCATTATTTTTTATAAGCTTTTTCTAAATGAGCACCAATGATCATTTTAGAATGATCATAAGTAGCCAATCAACTTGTCATGTATGCACTAAATAATCATAACTTTTGATTGATAGCTTAGAATGACACGAATCCAATGCACACATTAAGTTAGTTCAATTTTTTATATTGTGGCAAAATATGAGACAGAACTAGATACAACAAAGCGTCCAAATAACCCAATCTATGCTAAACTACGTGATGTCATGCCTTATGCTTCATTTCTAATCCTTTACTCAATAAGCACCAATGATCAATTTAGAATGATCACTTTAACTGGCCGATCAAGTTGACATGTCCGCAATAAATCGTCCGTAACTTTTGATTTAGAACTCAGAATGACATGAATCCAATGCCTAGGCTAAACTAGCTCAATTCTCTATATTGTAACAAAATTTGAGACACAAATAAATAAGACAAAGCGTCCAAGTAATCCAATCAGTCCCAAACTGCGTTATGCCATGTCTTATGGTTCATTTATAAGCATTTACTCAATGAGCACCAATGATTAGTTTAGAATAATCATATTAACTTGCCGATCAACTTGACATGTCTGCACTAAATCGTTCGTAACTTTTAATTTTGAGCTCAGAATGACACGAACTGTACCCACGTTAAGCTAGCTAAATTTTCTATATTTTGACAAAATTTGAGACATAAATAGAGACGACAAAGCGTCCAAGTAATCCAATCTATCCAAGCTCCTTGATGCCATGCATATGCTTCATTTATAAGCCTTTTTTTAATGAGCACAAATGATCAGTTTAGATTGATCACTTTAACTGGCGAATCAACTAGACATGTCCACAGTAAATCGTCTGTAACTTTTGATTTTGAGCTTTAAATGACACGAATCTAATGCCCACATTAAGCTATCGCAATTTTCTGTACTGTGACAAAATTTGAGACAATAATTTATACGACAAAGCGTCCAAGTAATCCAATCCATACCAAACTGCTTGATGCCATGCATTATTTTTTATAAGCTTTTTCTAAATGAGCACCAATGATCATTTTAGAATGATCATTTTAGAATGATCATAACTAGCCAATCAACTTGTCATGTATGCACTAAATCATCATAACTTTTGATTGATAGCTTAGAATGACACGAATCCAACGCACACATTAAGTTAGTTCAATTTTTTATATTGTGGCAAAATATGAGACAGAACTAGATACAACAAAGCGTCCAAATAACCCAATCTATGCTAAACTACGTGATGTCATGCCTTATGCTTCATTTATAATCCTTTACTCAATAAGCACCAATGATCAATTTAGAATGATCACTTTAACTGGCCGATCAAGTTGACATGTCCGCACTAAATCGTCCGTAACTATTGATTTAGAACTCATAATGACATTAATCCAATGCCTAGTCTAAACTAGCTCAACTCTCTATATTGTAACAAAATTTGAGACAAAAATAAATAAGACAAAGCGTCCAAGTAATCCCAAACTGCGTTATGCCATGTCTTATGGTTCATTTATAAGCATTTACTCAATGAGCACCGATGATCAGTTTAGACTGATCACTTTATCTGGCCGATCAACTTGTCATGTCCGCACTAAATCGTCCGTTACTTTTTATTTTTTGCTCAGAATGACAAGAATACAATGCCCACGTTAAGCTAGCTCAATTTTCTATATGTTGCAAAATTTGAGACAGAAATAGAGACGAAAAAGCGTCCAAGTAATCGAATCTCTCCAATCTTCTTGATGTCGTGCTTTATGCTTCATTTATAAGCCTTTACTTAATGACCACCAATGATCAGTTTAGAATGATCACTTTAATTGGCCGATCAACTTGACTTGTCCGCAATAAATCGTTTGAAACTTTTGATTTAGAGCTCAGAAGCACATGAATCCAATGCCCACGTTGAGCTAGGTAAATTTTCTATATTGTGGCAAAATTTGAGACAGAAATAGATATGAAAAAGCGTCTAAGTAATCTAATTTATCCAAAACTGTGTGATGTCGTGCATTATGCTTCATTTATAAGCCTTTTCTCAATGAGCACCAATGATCAGTTTAAAATGAACACTTTAACTCCCCGATCAACTTGACATGTCCACACTAAATCATCTGTAACTTTTGTTTTAGAGATTAGAATGATACGAATCCAATGCCCACGTTAAGGTAGCTCAAATTTCTATATTTTGACAAAATTTGCGATAGAAATAGAGATGAATGGCGTCCAAGTAATCGAATCAATCCAAACTGCTTGATGCAATGCATTATGCTTTGTTCATAAGCCTTAGCTTAATCAGCACCAGTGATCAGTTTAGAATGATCACTTTAAATTGTCACGCAACTTGATATGTACGGACTAAATCGTTTGTAACTTTTGATTTAGAGCTCAGAATGACACGAATCCAATGCCCACATTAAGTAGCTCAATTCTCTATATTGTAACAAAATTTGATACCGAAATAGACATGTCAAAGCGTCCAAGTAATCTAATCTATCTCAAACTGCGTGATACCATGCCTTATGCTTCATTTATAAGCCTTTACTCAATGAGCACCAATGATCAGTTTAGAATGATCACTTTAACTGGCCGATCAACTTGACATGTCCGCACTAAATCGTCCGTAACTTTTGATTTAGAGCATACAATGACACGAATCCAATCCCCCCGGTAAGCTAGCTCAATTTTCTATGTTTTGACAAAATTTGAGATAGAAATACAGAGGCTAAAGCGTCCTAGTATTCCAATCTATCCAAACTCCTTGATGGCATGCTTTATGCTTCATTTATAATCATTTACATAATGACCACCAATGATCAGCTATCCAAACTTGACATGTCCGCACTAAATTGTTTATGTCTTTTGATTTAGAGCTCAGAATGACACGAATCCAATGCCCATGTTAAGCTAGCTCAATTTTCTATATTTTGACAAAATTTTAGACAGATATAGAGACAACAAAGCATCCAAGTAATCCAATCTATCCAAACTCCTTGATGCCATGCATTATGCTTCATTTATAAGCCTCTACTTAATGAGCACCAATGATCAGTTTAGAATGATCACTTAAACTGGCCAATCAACTTGACATATCCGCACTAAATTGTACTAAACTTTTGATTTAGAGCTCATAATGACACGAATCCAATGCCTACGTTAAGCTAGCTCAATTTTCTATATTCTAACAAAATTTGAGACAGAAATAGATATGACAAAGCGTCCAAGTAATCCAATTCATCCCAAATTGCGTGATGCCATGCATTATTTTGCATTTATAAGCTTTTACTAAATGAGCACAAATGATCAGTTTAGAATGATCATTTTAACTGGCCGATCAACTTGTCATGTCTGCACTAAAATTGTGCATTACTTTTGATTTATAGCTTGGAATGACACGAACCCAATGCCCACTTTAAGCTAGTTAAATTTTCTATATTATGACAAAACTTGAGATTGAAATAGATACGACAAAGCGTCGAAGTCATCCAATCCATCCCAAATTGTGTGATGCCATGCATTACATTTTCACTGGCCGATCAACTTGTAATGTCTGCAATAAATCATCTGTAACTTTTGATTTATAGCTTAGAATGAGACGAATCGAATGCCCACATTAAGTTAGTTCAATTTTCTATATTGTGACAAAATTTGAGACATAACTAGATACGAAAAAGCATCCAAGTAATCCAATCTATCCCAATGTGTGTAATGCCATGCATTATGCTTCATTTATAAGCCTTTACTGAATGAGCACCAGTGATCAGTTAAGAATGATAACTTTAACTGGCCGATCAACTTGACATGTCCGCACTTAATCGTTTATAACTTTTGATTTAGAGCTCTGAATGACACGAATCCAATGCCCATGTTAAGCTAGCTCAATTTTCTATATTTTGACAAAATTTGAGACAGATATAGAGACAAAAAAGCATCCAAGTAATCCAATCTACCCGAACTCCTTAATGCCATGCATTATGCTTCATTTATAAGCCTCTACTTAATGAGCACCAATGATCAGTTTAGAATGATCACTTAAACTGGCCAATCAACTTGACATATCCCCACTAAATTGTACTAAACTTTTGATTTAGAGCTCATAATGACACAAATTCAATGCCTACGTTAAGCTAGCTCAATTTTCTATATTCTAACAAAATTTTGACACAGAAATAGATATGACAAAGCGTCCAAGTAATCCAAATCATCCCAAATTGTGTGATGCCATGCATTATTTTGCATTTATAAGCTTTTACTAAATGAGCACAAATGATCAGTTTAGAATGATCATTTTAACTGGCCGATCAACTTGTCATGTCTGAACTAAAATCGTGCATTACTTTTGATTCATAGCTTGGAATGACACGAACCCCATGCCCACTTTAAGCTAGTTCAATTTTCTAATATTGTGACAAAATTTGAGACAGAAATAGAGACAACAAAGCACTCAAGTAATCCAATATATCCAAAATTATGTGATGCCATGCACTATGCTTCCTAAATAAGCCTTTACTCAATGAGCACCAATGATCAATTTATAATAATCATATTAACTGGCCAATCAACTTGACATATGAGCAGTAAATCGTCCGTAACTTTTGATTTAGAGCTCCAAATGACACGAATCCAATGCCCACGTTATGATAACTCAATTTTCTATAATTTGAGAAAATTTGAGACAGATATAGAAAAGACAAAGCTTCAAAGTAATCCAATATATCCAAAACTGTGTGATACAATGCATTATGATTTATTTATAAGCGTTTACTCAATGAGCACCAACGACCAGTTTAGAATGATCACTTTAACATGCCAATCAACTTGACATGTACGCACAAAATCGTCCGTAGTTTTTGATTTAGAGCTCAGAATAACACGAATCCAATGCCGACGTTAGGCTAGCTCAATTTTCTATATTGTAACAAAACTTGAGACAGAAATAGATACGAAAAAGCGTCCAAGTAATCCAATCTATCCAAAACTGTGTGATGTCATGCATTATGCTTCATTTATAAGCATTTACTCAATGAGCACCAATGATTAGTTTCGAATAATCATAATAACGGGCCGATCAGCTTGACATGTCCGCACTAAATCGTTAGTAACTTTTAATTTTGAGCTCCGGATGACACGAATACCGTACCCACGTTAAACTACCTCAATTTTCTATATTTTGACAAAATTTGAGACAGAAATGGAGACAACAAAGCGTCCAAGTAATCCAATCTGTCCAAGCTCCTTGATGCCATGCATATGCTTCATTTATAAGCCTTTACTTAATAAGCACCAATTATCAGTTTTGAATGATCACTTTAACTGGCAAACATGTCCATACTAAATCGTCTGTAACGTTTGATTTAGAGCTCTAAATGACACGAATCTAATGCCCACATTAAGCTAGCTCAATTTTCTGTATTGTGACAAAATTTGAGACAAAAATTTATACGACAAAGCGTCCAAGTAATCCAATCCATCCCAAACTACTTGATGCCATGCATTATTTTTTATAAGCTTTTTCTAATTGAGCACCAATGATCATTTTAGAATGATCATAACTAGCCAATCAACTTGTCATGTATGCACTAAATCATCATAACTTTTGATTGATAGCTTAGAATGACACGAATCCAATGCACACATTAAGTTAGTTCAATTTTTTATATTGTGGCAAAATATCAGACATAACTAGATACGACAAAGCGTCCAAGTAATCCAATCTATGCGAAACTGCGTGATGTCATGCCTTACGCTTCATTTATAATACTTTACTCAATGAGCACCAATGATCAATTTAGAATGATCACTTTAACTGGGCGATCAACTTGACATGTCCGCACTAAATTGTCCGTAACTTTTGATTTAGAGCTCAAAATGACATGAATCTAATGCCCATGTTAAGCTAGCCCAATTCTCTATATTGTAACAAAATTTAAGACAAAAATAAATAAGACAAAGCGTCCAAGTAATCCAACCAGTCCCAAACTGCATTATGCCATGTCTTATGGTTCATTTATAAACATTTACTCATTGAGCACCGATAATCAGTTTAGACTGATCACTTTAACTGGCCGATCAACTTGACATGTCCGCACTAAATCGTCTGTTACTTTTTATTTTTAGCTCAGAATGACACGAATACAATATCCACGTTAAGCTAGCTCAATTTTCTATATGTTGCAAAATTTGAGACAAAAATAGAGACGAAAAAGCGTCCAAGTAATCCAATCTCTCCAATCTCCTTGATGCCGTGCTTTACGCTTCATTTATAAGCCTTTACTTAATGACCACCAATGATCAGTTTAGAATGATCACTTTAACTGGCCGATCAACTTGACTTGTCCGCCATAAATTGTTTGTAACTTTTGATTTAGAGCTCAGAAGCACATGAATCCAATGCCTACGTTGAGCTAGCTAAATTTTCTATATTGTGGCAAAATTTAAGACAGAAATAGATATGACAAAGCATCTAACTAATCTAATTTATCCAAAAACTGTGTGATGTCGTGCATTATGATTCATTTTTAAGCCTTTTCTCAATGAGCACCAATGATCAGTTTAAAATGACCACTTTAACTCCCCGATCAACTTGACATGTCCGCACTAAATCGTCCGTAACTTTATATTTAGAGCTTAGAATGATACGAATCCAATGCGCACGCTAAGGTAGCTCATTTTTCTATATTTTGAAAAAATTTGAGATATAAATAGAGATGAAAAAGCGTCCCAGTAATCGAATCAATCCAAACTGCTTGATGAATGCATCATGCTTTGTTCATAAGCCTTAGATTAATTAGCACCAATGATCAGTTTAGAATGATCACTTTAAATTGTCACGCAACTTGACATGTACGGACTAAATCGTCTATAACTTTTGATTTAGACCTCAGAATGACACGAATCCAATGCCCACGTTAAGCTAGCTCAATTCTCTATATTGTAGCAAAATTTGATACCGAAATAGACATGACAAAGCGTCCAAGTAATCTAATCTATCCCAAACTACGTGATGCCATGCCTTATGCTTCATTTATAAGCCTTTACTCAATGAGCACCAATGATCAGTTTAGAATGATCACTTTAACAGGCCGATCAACTTGACATGTCCACACTAAATCGTCCGTAACTTTTGATTTAGAGCATACAATGACACAAATCCAATCCCCACGGTAAGCTAGCTCAATTTTCTATATTTTGAAAAAATTTGAGACAGAAATACAGACGCTAAAGCATCCTAGTAATCCAATCTATCCAAACTCCTTGATGGCATGCTTTATGCTTCATTTATAATCATTTACGTAATGACAACCAATGATCAGCTTAAAATGATCACTTTAACAGGCCGATCAACTTGATATGTCTACATTAAATCGTTTGTAACTTTTGATTTAGAGCACTGAAACACACGAATCCAATGCACACGTTAATCTAGCTCAATTTACTATATTATACAAAAACATAGACACGAGAACGCGTACAATAAATCCAATCTATCCAAAACTGTGTGATGTCATACATTATGCTTCATTTATCAGCCTTTACTCAATGAACACCAATGACCAGTTTAGAATTATTTTTAAATGGCCGGTCAACTTGACATGTCCGCACTAAATCGTCAGTAACTTTTGATTTAGAGCTCAGAATGACACGAATCCAATGCCCACATTAAGGTAGCTCAATTTTTGATATCTTGATAAAATTTGAGACAAAAATAGAGACAACAAAACGTTCACGTAATCCAATCTATCCCAACTCCTTGATGCCATGTATTATGCTTCATTTATAAGTCTTTACTTTACGAGCACCAAAGATGAGTTTAGAATGATCACTTCAACTGAGCGATCAACTCGACATGTCCAGTTAAATCGTCTGTAACTTTTAAGCTTGATATATTTTCTATATTGTGACAAAATTTGAGACAGAAATAGATACGATAAAGCGTGAAAGTAATCCAATCCATCCCAAACTGCGTGATGCCATGCATTATTTCTCAATATCAAGCTTTTACTAAATTAGCACCAATCAGTTTAGAATGATCATTTTAACTGGCTGATCAACTTGTAATGTCTCCACAAAATCAATAACATTTGATTTATAGATCAAAATTACACGAATCCAATGCCCACATTAAGCTAGTTCAATTTTCTATATTGTGACAAAATTTGAGACATAACTAGGTACGACAAAGCCTCCAAATAATCTAATGTATCCCAAACTGCGTGATTCCATGGCGTATGCTTCATTTATAAGGCTTTACTCAATGAGCACCAATGACAAATTTAGAATGATCACTTTAACTGGCCAATCAACTTGACATGTCCACACAAAATCGTTTGTAACTTTTGATTTAGATCTAAGAATGATATGAATCCAATACCCACATTAAGCTAGCTCAATTTTCAATATTTTGACAAAATTTGAGACAGAAGAGACGACAAACAGTCCAAGTAATCCAATCTATCCAACCTACTTGATGTCATGCATTATGCTTCATTTATAAGCCTTAGCTTAATCAACACTAATGATCAGTTTAGAATGATAACTTTAACTAGCCACTCAATTTGACATGTCCACACTAAATCGTCAGTACCTTATTATTTACAGCTGAGAATGATATGAATCCAATGTCCACGTTAAGCTAGCTCAATTTTCTATATTGTAACAAAATTTGAGACAGAAATAGAGATAACAAAGCGTCCAAGTAATACAATATATCCAAACTCCTTGATGCCATATATTATGCTTCTTATATAAGCCTTTACTTAATGAGCACCAATGATCATTTTAGTATAATCATATTAACTCGCAGATCACTTGACATGTACGCAAAAAATCGTCCATAACTTTTGATTTTGAGCTCCGAATCACACGATTCCAGTGCCTCGTTAAGCTAGATAAATTATCGAAATTTTGACAAAATTTGAGACAAAAGTAGAGACAATAAAGTGTCCAAGTAATCCAATCTATCCCAAACTACGTGATAGCATACATTATGCTTAAGTTATAAGTCGATACTCAATAAGCACCAATGATCAGTTTAGAATAATCATATTTACTGGCCGTTCAACTTGACATGTCCCCAATAAATCATTTGTAACTTTTGATTTAAAGCTCAGATTGACACGAATCCAATGCCCACGTTAACCTAGCTCAATTTTCAATCTTTTGACAAAATTTGAGACAGAAATAGAGACAACAATGCTTCCAAGTAATCTAATCTATCCAAACTCATTGATGGCATGCATTATGCTTCATTTATAAGGCTTTACTTAATGAGCACCAATGATCATTTTAGAATGATCACTTTAACTTGCTGATAACCTTGGAATATCTGCACTAAATCCTCTGTAACTTTTGATTTAGAGCGCAGAATTACAGGAATCCAATGCCCACGTTAAGCTAGCTCAATTTTCTATAGTGTGACAAAATTTGAGATAGAAATAGACACGACAAAGTGTCCAAGTAATCCAATCCATCCCAAACTGTCTGATGCCATGCACTATTTTTCATTATTAAGCTTTTACTTAATGACCACCAATGATCACTTTAAATCATCATTTTAACCGCCGAATCAACTTGTCATGTCTTCACTAAATCATCCATAACTTTTGATTTATAACTTATAATGACATGAATCAAATGCCCACATTAATCTAGCTCAATTTTCTATATTTTGACAAAATTTGAGATAGAAATACAGACGAGAAAGCATCCAAGTAATCCAATCTGTCCAAACTGCTTGATGCCATGCATTATGTTTCATTTATAACTCTTTACTTAATGAGCACCAATGATCTCTTTAGATTGATCGCTTTAATTGGCCGATCAACTTGACTTTTCTGCACCGAATCATTTGTATCTTCTGATTTTAGAGCTCCGAAAGACACGAATCCAATGCCTACGCTAAGCCATCTCAATTTTCTACATTGTGACAAAATTTGAAACAGAAATAGAGACGACAAAGCATCCAAGTAATGCAATCAATCCTAAACTGCGTGATGCCATACTTTATGCTTCATTTATAAGCCTTTACTCAATGAGCACCAATGATCAGTTTAGAATGATCACTTTAACTGGCCGATCAACTTGACATGTCCACACTAAATCCTCCGTAACTTTTGATTTAGAGCATACAATGACACAAATCCAATCCCCACGGTAAGCTAGCTCAATTTTCTATATTTTGAAAAAATTTGAGACAGAAATACAGACGCTAAAGCATCCTAGTAATCCAATCTATCCAAACTCCTTGATGGCATACTTTATGCTTCATTTATAATCATTTACGTAATGACCACCAATGATCAGCTTAAAATGATCACTTTAACAGGCCGATCAACTTGATATGTCTACATTAAATCGTTTGTAACTTTTGATTTAGAGCACTGAAACACACGAATCCAATGCACACGTTAATCTAGCTCAATTTTCTATATTATACAAAAACGTAGACACGAGAATGCGTACATTAAATCCAATCTATCCAAAACTGTGTGATGTCATACATTATGCTTCATTTATCAGCCTTTACTCAATGAACACCAATGACCAGTTTAGAATTATTTTTAAATGGCCGGTCAACTTGACATGTCTGCACTAAATCGTTAGTAACTTTTGATTTAGAGCTCAGAATGACACAAATTCAATGCCCACATTAAGGTAGCTCAATTTTTGATATCTTGATAAAATTTGAGACAAAAATAGAGACAACAAAACGTTCAAGTAATCCAATCTATCCCAACTCCTTGATGCCATGTATTATGCTTCATTTATAAGTCTTTACTTTACGAGCACCAAAGATTAGTTTAGAATGATCACTTCAACTGACCGATCAACTCGACATGTCCAGTTAAATCGTCTGTAACTTTTAAGCTTGATATATTTTCTATATTGTGACAAAATTTGAGACAGAAATAGATACGATAAAGCGTGAAAGTAATCCAATCCATCCCAAACTGCGTGATGCCATGCATTATTTCTCAATATTAAGCTTTACTAAATTAGCACCAATCAGTTTAGAATGATCATTTTAACTGGCTGATCAACTTGTAATGTCTCCACAAAATCAATAACATTTGATTTATAGATCAAAATTACACGAATCCAATGCCCACATTAAGCTAGTTCAATTTTCTATATTGTGACAAAATTTGAGACATAACTAGGTACGACAAAGCCTCCAAATAATCTAATGTATCCCAAACTGCGTGATTCCATGGAGTATGATTCATTTATAAGCCTTTACTCAATGAGCACCAATGACCAATTTAGAATGATCACTTTAACTGGCCAATCAACTTGACATGTCCACACTAAATCGTTTGTAACTTTTGATTTAGATCTAAGAATGATATGAATCAAATACCCACATTAAGCTAGCTCAATTTTCAATATTTTGACAAAATTTGAGACAGAAGAGACGACAAACAGTCCAAGTAATCCAATCTATCCAACTTACTTGATGTCATGCATTATGCTTCATTTATAAGCCTTAGCTTAATCAACACTAATGATCAGTTTAGAATGATAACTTTAACTAGCCACTCGATTTGACATGTCCACACTAAATCGTCAGTACCTTATTATTTACAGCTGAGAATGATATGAATCCAATGTCCACGTTAAGCTAGCTCAATTTTCTATATTGTAACAAAATTTGAGACAGAAATAGAGATAACAAAGCGTCCAAGTAATACAATATATCCAAACTCCTTGATGCCATATATTATGCTTCTTATATAAGCCTTTACTTAATGAGCACCAATGATCATTTTAGTAAAATCATATTAACTCGCAGATCACTTGACATGTACGCAAAAAATCGTCCATAACTTTTGATTTTGAGCTCCGAATCACACGATTCCAGTGCCTCGTTAAGCTAGATAAATTATCGAAATTTTGACAAAATTTGAGACAAAAGTAGAGACAATAAAGTGTCCAAGTAATCCAATCTATCCCAAACTACGTGATACCATACATTATGCTTAAGTTATAAGTCGATACTCAATAAGGACCAATGATCAGTTTAGAATAATCATATTTACTGGCCGTTCAACTTGACATGTCCCCAATAAATCATTTGTAACTTTTGATTTAAAGCTCAGATTGACACGAATCCAATGCCCACGTTAACCTAGCTCAATTTTCAATCTTTTGACAAAATTTGAGACAGAAATAGAGACAACAATGCTTCCAAGTAATCTAATCTATCCAAACTCATTGATGGCATGCATTATGCTTCATTTATAAGGCTTTACTTAATGAGCACCAATGATCATTTTAGAATGATCACTTTAACTTGCTGATAACCTTGGAATATCTGCACTAAATCCTCTGTAACTTTTGATTTAGAGCGCAGAATTACAGGAATCCAATGCCCACGTTAAGCTAGCTCAATTTTCTATAGTGTGACAAAATTTGAGATAGAAATAGACACGACAAAGTGTCCAAGTAATCCAATCCATCCCAAACTGTCTGATGCCATGCACTATTTTTCATTATTAAGCTTTTACTTAATGACCACCAATGATCACTTTAAATCATCATTTTAACTGCCGAATCAACTTGTCATGTCTTCACTAAATCATCCATAACTTTTGATTTATAACTTATAATGACATGAATCAAATGCCCACATTAATCTAGCTCAATTTTCTATATTTTGACAAAATTTGAGATAGAAATACAGACGAGAAAGCATCCAAGTAATCCAATCTGTCCAAACTGCTTGATGCCATGCATTATGTTTCATTTATAACTCTTTACTTAATGAGCACCAATGATCTCTTTAGATTGATCGCTTTAATTGGCTGATCAACTTGACTTTTCTGCACCAAATCATTTGTATCTTCTGATTTTAGAGCTCCGAATGACACGAACCCAATGCCTACGCTAAGCCATCTCAATTTTCTACATTGTGACAAAATTTGAAACAGAAATAGAGACGACAAAGCATCCAAGTAATGCAATCAATCCTAAACTGCGTGATGCCATACTTTATGCTTCATTTATAAGCCTTTACTCAATGAGCACCAATGATCAGTTTAGAATGATCACTTTAACTGGCCGATCAACTTGACATGTCCACACTAAATCCTCCGTAACTTTTGATTTAGAGCATACAATGACACAAATCCAATCCCCACGGTAAGCTAGCTCAATTTTCTATATTTTGAAAAAATTTGAGACAGAAATACAGACACTAAAGCATCCTAGTAATCCAATCTATCCAAACTCCTTGATGGCATGCTTTATGCTTCATTTATAATCATTTACGTAATGACCACCAATGATCAGCTTAAAATGATCTCTTTAACAGGCCGATCAACTTGATATGTCTACATTAAATCGTTTGTAACTTTTGATTTAGAGCACTGAAACACATGAATCCAATGCACACGTTAATCTAGCTCAATTTTCTATATTATACAAAAACGTAGACACGAGAACGCGCACAATAAATCCAATCTATCCAAAACTGTGTGATGTCATACATTATGCTTCATTTATCAGCCTTTACTCAATGAACACCAATGACCAGTTTAGAATTATTTTTAAATGGCCGGTCAACTTGACATGTCTGCACTAAATCGTCAGTAACTTTTGATTTAGAGCTCAGAATGACACGAATCCAATGCCCACATTAAGGTAGCTCAATTTTTGATATCTTGATAAAATTTGAGACAAAAATAGAGACAACAAAACGTTCAAGTAATCCAATCTATCCCAACTCCTTGATGCCATGTATTATGCTTCATTTATAAGTCTTTACTTTACGAGCACCAAAGATGAGTTTAGAATGATCACTTCAACAGACCGATCAACTCGACATGTCCAGTTAAATCGTCCGTAACTTTTAAGCTTGATATATTTTCTATATTGTGACAAAATTTGAGACAGAAATAGATACGATAAAGCGTGAAAGTAATCCAATCCATCCCAAACTGCGTGATGCCATGCATTATTTCTCAATATTAAGCTTTTACTAAATTAGCACCAATCAGTTTAGAATGATCATTTTAACTGGCTGATCAACTTGTAATGTCTCCACAAAATCAATAACATTTGATTTATAGATCAAAATTACACGAATCCAATGCCCACATTAAGCTAGTTCAATTTTCTATATTGTGACAAAATTTGAGACATAACAAGGTACGACAAAGCCTCCAAATAATCTAATGTATCCCAAACTGCGTGATTCCATGGCGTATGCTTCATTTATAAACCTTTACTCCATGAGCACCAATGACCAATTTAGAATGATCACTTTAACTGGCCAATCAACTTGACATCTCCACACTAAATCGTTTGTAACTTTTGATTTAGATCTAACAATGATATGAATCCAATACGCACATTAAGCTAGCTCAATTTTCAATATTTTGACAAAATTTGAGATAGAAGAGACCACAAACAGTCCAAGTAATCCAATCTATCCAACGTACTTGATGTCATGCATTATGCTTCATTTATAAGCCTTAGCTTAATCAACACTAATGATCAGTTTAGAATGATAACTTTAACTAGCCACTCAATTTGACATGTCCACACTAAATCGTCAGTAACTTATTATTTACAGCTGAGAATGATATGAATCCAATGTCCACGTTAAGCTAGCTCAATTTTCTGTATTGTAACAAAATTTGAGACAGAAATAGAGATAACAAAGCGTCCAAGTAATACAATATATCCAAACTCCTTGATGCCATATATTATGCTTCTTATATAAGCCTTTACTTAATGAGCACCAATGATCATTTTAGTATAATCATATTAACTCGTAGATCACTTGACATGTACGCAAAAAATCGTCCATAACTTTTGATTTTGAGCTCCGAATCACACGATTCCAGTGCCTCGTTAAGCTAGATAAATTATCAAAATTTTGACAAAATTTGAGACAAAAGTAGAGACAATAAAGTGTCCAAGTAATCCAATCTATCCCAAACTACGTTATACCATACATTATGCTTAAGTTATAAGTCGATACTCAATAAGCACCAATGATCAGTTTAGAATAATCATATTTACTGGCCGTTCAACTTGACATGTCCCCAATAAATCATTTGTAACTTTTGATTTAAAGCTCAGATTGACACGAATCCAATGCCCACGTTAACCTAGCTCAATTTTCAATCTTTTGACAAAATTTGAGACAGAAATAGAGACAACAATGCTTCCAAGTAATCTAATCTATCCAAACTCATTGATGGCATGCATTATGCTTCATTTATAAGGCTTTACTTAATGAGCACCAATGATCATTTTAGAATGATCACTTTAACTTGCTGATAACCTTGGAATATCTGCACTAAATCCTCTGTAACTTTTGATTTAGAGCGCAGAATTACAGGAATCCAATGCCCACGTTAAGCTAGCTCAATTTTGTATAGTGTGACAAAATTTGAGATAGAAATAGACACGACAAAGTGTCCAAGTAATCCAATCCATCCCAAACTGTCTGATGCCATGCACTATTTTCATTATTAAGCTTTTACTTAATGACCACCAATGATCACTTTAAATCATCATTTTAACTGCCCAATCAACTTGTCATGTCTTCACTAAATCATCCATAACTTTTGATTTATAACTTATAATGACATGAATCAAATGCCCACATTAATCTAGCTCAATTTTCTATATTTTGACAAAATTTGAGATAGAAATACAGACGAGAAAGCATCCAAGTAATCCAATCTGTCCAAACTGCTTGATGGCATGCATTATGTTTCATTTATAACTCTTTACTTAATGAGCACCAATGATCTCTTTAGATTGATCGCTTTAATTGGCCGATCAACTTGACTTTTCTGCACCAAATCATTTGTATCTTCTTATTTTAGAGCTCCGAATGACACGAATCCAATGCCTACGCTAAGCCATCTCAATTTTCTACATTTGTGACAAAATTTGAAACAGAAATAGAGACGATAAAGCATCCAAGTAATGCAATCAATCCTAAACTGCGTGATGCCATACTTTATGCTTCATTTATAAGTCTTTACTTAATGAGCACCAATGATCAATTTAGAATGATCAATTTAACTGGCCGATCAACTTGACATGTCTACACTAACTCGTCCATAACTTTTGATTTAGAGCTTAGAATGACACGAATCCAATGCCCACGTTAATATAGCTCAGTTTTCCATATTTTGACAAAATTTGAGACAAAAATGGAGACGACAAAGCGTCCAAGTAGTCCAATCTATGCCAAACTGCGTGATGCCATGCTTCATGTTTCATTTATAAGCCTTTACTTAATGAGCAACAATGACCAGTTTAGAATGATCACTTTAACTGGCCACTAAACTTGACATGACTGCACTAAATCGTCCGTAAGTTTTGAATTAGAGCTTAGAATGACACGAATTCAATGCCCACGTTAAGCAAGCTCACTTTTCCATATTGTAACAGAATTTTAGACACAAATAGAGACGACGAAGCGTCCAAGTAATCCAATCTATCCCAAAATGTGTGATGCCATGCTTTATAGTTCATTTATAAGCCTTTACTTAATGAGCACCAATGATCTGTTTAGAATGATCACTTTAACTGGCACCTCAGCTTGACATATCCACACTAAATCATCCCTAACTTTTGATACCTAACTAATGACATGTATTCAATACCCACGTTAAGCTAGCTCAATTTTCTATATTGTAACAAAATTTGAGACAGAAGTAGAGACGAATAAGCATCCAAGTAATCCAATCTATCCTAGACTGTGTGATGCCATGCATTATGCTTCGTTTATAAGCCGTTAGTCAATAGGCACCGATGATCAGTTTAGAAAAATCATATTAGCTGGCCGATCAACTTGACATGTCCACACTAAATCGTCTATAACATTTTATTTAGAGCTCAGAATGACACGAATCCAATGCCCACATTAAGCTAGTTCAATTTTCTATATTTTGACAAAATTTGAGACAAAATAGAGACGACAAGGCTTCCAAGTAATCCAAACTATCCTAAACTCCTTGATGCAATGCATTATGCTTCATTTATAAGGCTTTACTTAATGAACACGAAAGATCAGTTTAGAATTATTACTTTAATTGGCTGATCAACATGAAATGTTTGCACTAAATCCTCCGTAACTTTTGATTTAGAGCTCAGAATGACACGAATCCCATGCTCACGTTAAGCTAGCTATATTTTCTATATTGTGACCAAATTTGAGATAGAAATAGATTCGACATAACATCAAAGTAATCCAATCCATCCCAAACTACGTGATGCCATGCATTATTTTTATTGATTAAGCTTTTACTTAATGAGCACCAATGATCAGTTTAAAAGATCATTTTAACTGGCAAATCAACTTCTCATGTCTACACAAAATCGTCCATAACTCTTGATTTATTACTCAGAATGACATGAATCAAATGCCCACATTAAACTAGCTCAATTTTCTATATTTTGCCAAAATTTGAAACAGAGATAGAGACGACAGAGCGTCCAAGTAATCCAATCTATCCAAACTATTTGATGTCATGCATTATGCTTCATTTATCTAATGAGCACCAAAGATCAGTTTAGAATGATCACTTTAACCGGCTGATCAACTTGACATGTCCGCACTAAATCGTCTGTAACTTTTGATTTAGAGCTCAGAAACACATGAATCCAATGCCGACGTAAAGCTTTCTCAATGTTCGATATTGCAATAAAATTTGAGATAGAAAGAGATTCGACAACGCGTTCAAGTAATCCAATCTATCCAAAACTGTGTGATGCCATGCAATATGGTTCATTAATAACCCTTTACACAATGAGCACCAATGATCAGTTTAGAATGATCACTTTAATTGGCCGATGAACTTGACATGTCCGCACTAAATCGTCGATGTCTTTTGATTTAGAGATCAGACTGACACGAATCAAATACACATGTTAAGCTAGATCATTTTTCTATATTTTGACAAAATTTGAGATAGAAATAGAGACGTCAAAGCGTCCAAGTAATCAAATCTATCCAAACTGCTTGATGCCATGCCTTATGCATCATTTATAAGCCTTTACTTAATGAGCACCAATGATCAGTTTAGAACGATCACTTTAACTCGCAGATCATCTTGACATGCCCGCTCCAAAAATCATCCGTAACTTTTGATTTAGACCTCATAATGACATGAATCCAATGCCCAGGTTAAGCTAGCTTAATTTTCTATATTGTGATAAAATTTGAGACACAAATAGATACGACAAAGTGTCCAAGCAATCCATTCTATTCCAATTTGTGTGATGCCATGCATTGTTCTTCATTTATAAGCTTTTACTCAATGACCCCCAATGATCAGTCTAGAATGATCACTTTAACTGGCCGATCAACTTGACATATCCACACTTAATTGTCTGTAACTAATGATTTAGGGATTAGACTGACACGAATGCAATGTCCACGTTAAGCTAGATCAATTTTCTATATTTTGACAAAATTCGGGACAGAAAAAGAGATGACAAAGCATCCAAGTAATCCAATCTATCCTAAATTACGTGATGTCATGCTTTATGCTTCATTTATAAGTCTTTACTTAATGAGCACGAATGATCAGTTTAGAATGATCACTTAAATTGGCCGATCAACTTGACATGTCCACACTATATTTGTTTGTAACTTTTGATTTAGAGCTCATAAACACACAAATCCAATGTCCACGTTAAGCTAGCTCAATTTTCTATATTGTAACAAAATTTGAGACAAAAATCGATATGACGAAGCGTCCAAGTAATCAACTCCATCCCAAAATACGTGATGTCATGCATTATTTTTCATTTATAAGCTTTTACTCAATGAGACGTAATGATTCAGTTTAGAATGATCATTTTAACTGGCCGATCAATTTGACATGTCTGCACTAAATCGTCCATAACATATGATTTATAGCTCACAATGACAGGAATCCATTACCGACATTAAGCTATTTCAATCTTCTATACTTTGGCAAAATTTGAAACAGAACTAGATACGAAAAAGCATTCCAGTAATACAATCTATCCCAAACTGCGTGATGCCATGCATTATCCTTCATTTGTTAGCCTTTCCTCAACGAGCACCAATGATCAGTTTAGAATGATCACTTTAACTCGGCGATCCACTTGACATGGCCATACTAAATCATCCGAATCTTTTGATTTAGTGCTCAGAATGACACGAATACAATGTCCACGTTATGCTGGCTCAATTTTCTATATTGTGAAAAAATTTGAGACATAAATAGATACGACAAATCATGCAAGTAATGCAATCCATCCCAAACTGCATGATGCCATGCATTATTATTCATTTATCAGCTTTTACTGAATGAGCACCACTAATCAATTTAGAATGATCATTTTAATTGGCCGATCAACATGACATGTCCGCACTAAATTGTATGTAACTTTTGATTTAGTGCACGAAATGACACCAATTCAACGTCCACGTTAAGCTAGCTCAATTTTCTATATTGTGACAAAATTTGGGACAGAAATAGATACGACAAAGCGTCTAAGTAATCCAATCCATTCCGAAACTGCATGATTAAATGCATTTTTCTTCATTAACAAGCTTTTACTCAATGAACACCAATTATTAGTTTAAAATGATCAGTTTAACTGGCCGATAAACTTGACATGTCTACACAAAATCGTCTGTTACTTTTTATTTATAGCTCAAAATGACATGAATCCAATACCCACATTAAGCTAGTTCAATTTTCAATATTGTGACAAAATTTGAGACAGAACTAAATACGACAAAGCGTCCAAGTAATCCAATCTATCCCAAACTGCGTTATGCCATGCATTATGCTTCATTTATTAGCCTTTCTTTAAAGAGCACCAATGATCAGTTTAGAATGATCACTTTAACAGGCCGATCAATTTGACATGTCCACACTAAATAATCCGTAACTTTAGATTTAGAGCTCAGAATGAAACGAATCCAATATCCACGTTACGCTAGCTTAATTTTCTATATTTTGAAAACATTTGGGACATAAAAAGAGATGATAAAGTGTCCGAGTAGTCCAATCTATCCCAAACTGCGTGATGCCATGCATTATGCGTAATTTATAAGCCTTTACTTAATGGGCACCATTGATCAGTTTAGAACGATCACTTTAACTCGCCGATCATCTTGATATGTCCGCTCAAAAATCATCCGTAACTTTTGATTTAGAGCTCATAATGACACGAACCCAATGCACATGTTAAGCTAGCTCAATTTTCTATACTGTGACAAAATTTGAGACACAAATAGATACGACAAAGCATCCAAGTAATCCATTCCATCCCTATCGGCGTGATGCCATGCATATTCTTCATTTATAAGCTTTTACTGAATGACCTCAATGATCAGTTTAGAATGATCACTTTAACTCTCCGATCAACTTGACATGTCCACACTAAATCGTCTCTAACTTATGATTTAGGGCTTAGAATGACACGAATTCAATGTCCACGTTAAGCTGGCTTAATTTTCTATATTTTGACACAATTTGGGACATAAAAAGAGACAACAAAGCATCCAAGTAATCCAATCTTTCCTAAATTGTGTGATGCCATGCTTTATGCTTCATTTATAAGCCTTTACTTAATGAGCACCAATGATCAGTTTAGAATGATCACTTAAATTGGCAGATCAACTTGACATGTCCGCACTAAATTTGTTCGTAACTTTTGATTTAGAGCTCATAAACACACAAATCAATGTCCACATTAATCTAGCTCAATTTTCTATATTGTAACAAAATTTGAGACAGAAATCGATATGACAAAGCGTCCAAGTAATCAAATCCATCCCAAACTACATGATGTCATGCATTATTTTTCATTTATAAGTTTTTACTCAATGAGCATTAATGATCAGTTTAGAATGATCATTTTAACTGGCCGATAAACTTGACATGTATGCACAAAATCTTCCATAACTTATGATTGATATCTTAGAATGACCCGAATCCAATACCCACATTAAACTAGTTCAATTTTCTATAATGTGACAAAATTTAAAAAAGAACTAGATATGAAAAAGCATCCAAGTAATCCAATCTAACCCAAACTGCGTGATGCCATGCATTATTTTTCATTTATAAGTTTTTACTCAATGAGCATTAATGATCAGTTTAGAATGATCATTTTAACTGGCCGATCAACTTGACATGTATGCACAAAATCGTCCATAACTTATGATTGATATCTTAGAATGACCCGAATCCAATACCCGCATTAAACTACTTCAATTTTCTATAATGTGACAAAATTTAAAACAGAACTAGATACGAAAAGCATCCAATTAATCCAATCTATCCCAAACTGCATGATGCCATGCATTATCCCTCATTTGTTAGCCTTTCCTCAATGAGCACCAATGATCGGTTTAGAATGATCGCTTTAACTGGGCGATCCACTTGACATGTCCATACTAAATCGTCCGTAACTTTTGATTTAGACCTTAGAATGACACGAATCCAAGGTCCACATTATGTTGGCTCAATTTTCTATATTGTGAATAAACTTGAGACATAAATAGATATGAAAAACAATGCAAGTAATCCAATCCATCCCAATCTGCATGATGCCAGGCATTATTATTCATTTATAACGTTTTACAGAATGAGCACCAATGATACGCTTAGAATGATCATTTTAATTGGCCGATTAACTTGACATGTCCGCACTAAATCGTCCATAACTTTTGATTTAGTGCTCGGAATAATACCAATCCAACGCCCACGTTAAGCTAGCTCAATTTTCTATATTGTCCAATCAATCCCAAAATTTGGGACAGAAATAGATACGATAAAGCGTCCAAGTAATCCAATCAATCCCAAACTGCGTGATGAATTCCATTTTTCTTCATTTACAAACTTTAACTCAATGAGCACCAATTATTAGTTTAAAATGATCATTTTAAGTGTCCAATCAACTTGACATGTCTACACAAAATCATCCGTAACTTTTGATTTATAGCTCAAAATGACATGAATCCAATACCCACATTAAGCTAGTTCGATTTTCAATATTGTGAACGAAATTTGAGACAGAACTAAATACGACAAAGCGTCCAAGTAATCCAATTTATCCCAAACTGCGTGATGCCATGCATTATGATTCATTTATTAGCCTTTCTTCAATGAGCACCAGTGATCAGTTTAAAATGATCACTTTAACTGGCCGATCAACTTGATATTTCCACACTAAATCGTCCATAACTTTTGATTTAGAGCTCCGAATGACACGAATCCAATGCCCACATTAAGGTAGCTCAATTTTCTATATTATAACAATCTTTGAGACACAAATTGATACGACAAAGCATCCAAATAATCTAATTCAACCCAAACTACTTGATGACATGCTTTATGCTTCATTTATAAGCCTATACTTAATGACCACCTATGATCAGATTAGAATGATCATTTTAACTGGCCGACCCACTTGACATGTCCGCATTAAGTCATCAGTAACTTTTGATTTAGAGCTCATAATGACACGAATCCAATGCCCACGTTAAGCTGGCTCAATTTTCTATATTTTGACAAAATTTAAAACAGAAATAGATACGACAAAGCTTCCAAGTAATCCAATGTATCCTAAACTGTGTGATGTCTTGCATTATGTTTTATTTATAAGCCTTTACTCAATGAGTACCAATGATCAGTTCTAAATGATCAATTTAACTGGCCGATAAACTTGACACGTCCGCACAAAATCGTCTGTAACTTTTGATTTAGAGCTAAGAATGACACGAATTCAATGCCCACGTTAATCTAGCTCAATTTTCTATGTTTTGCAAAATTTGTGACAGAAATAGATATAAAAAAGCGTCCAACTAATCCAATGTATCCAAAACTATGTGATGCCATGCATTATGCTTCATTTATAAGCCCTTACTCAATGAGCACCAACAACCAGTTAAAAATGAGCACTTTAACTGGCCGATCAATTTGACATGTCCGCACTAAATCGTCCGTAACTTTTGATTTAGTGCTCATAATGACACCTATCCAATGCACATGTTAAGGAAGTTCAATTTTCTACATTTTAACAAAATTTGAGACAAAACTAGAGAAGTCAAAGCATCCGAGTAATCCAATCTATCCGAAACTGCGTGATACCATGCATTATGCTTCATTTATAACCCTTACTTAATGAGCACAAGATCAGTTTAGAATCATCATATTAACTATCCGATCAACTTGACATGTCCACACTAAATCATCCGTAACTTTTGAACTTAGAATGACACGAATCCAATTTCGACGTTAAGCTAGATAAAGTTTCTATATTATGACAATATTTGAGATAGAAGTAGAGACGACAAAGCGTCGATGTAATCCAATCTATTCCAAACTGCATGATGCCATGCCTTATCTTAATACCCACATGATTTATTGTTTACAATGACACGAATCCAATACCCACATTAAGTTAGTTTAATTTTCTATACTTTGACAAAATTTGAGACAAACGTAGATACGAAAAAGCTTCCAAGTAATCCAATCTATCACAAACTGCGTGATGCCATGCTTTATGCTTAGTTTATAAGCCTTTACTTAATGATCACCAATGGTTAGTTTAGAATTATCAATTTAGCTTGCCGATCAACTTGACATGTTCGCACTAAATCATCCCTAACTTTTGATTTAGAGCTCAGAAACACAAGAATCCAGTGCCCACGTTAAGCTAGCTCAATTTTCTATATTGTAACAAAATTTGAGACAGAAATAGATACGACAAAGCGTCAAAGTAATCCAATCTATCCAAACTGCTTGATGCCATGCTTTATGTTTCATTTATAAGCCTATACTTAATGACCACCTATGATCAGTTTAGAAAGATCACTTTAACTGGCCAATCAACTTGACATTTCCACACTAAATCGTCCGTAATTTTTGATTTAGAGCTCAGAATGACACGAATCCAATGCCCACGTTAAGCTAGCTCAGTTTTCTATATTTAGAGCTCAGAATGACAAAATTTTGAGATAGAAATATATGCGACAAAGCGTCCAAGTAATCCTATCTATCCAAACTGCTTGATGTCATGCTTTATGCTTCATTTATAAGCCTTTACTTAAAAAGCATCAATGAACATTTTATAATCAGCATTTTAACTAGCTGATCAACTTGAAATGTCCGCACTAAATCGTCTTTAACTTTTGATTTAGAGCTCACCATTACACAAATCCAATGCCCTCGTTAAGCTTGCTCAATTTTCTATATTTTGACAAAATTTGAGACAAAAATAGATACAACAAAGCGTCCAAGTAATCCATTGTATCCTAAACTGTGTGATGCCATGCATTATGCTTCATGTACAAGCCTTTACTCAATGAGCAACAACAATCAATTCAGAATGATCACTTTAACTCACCGATGAACCTAATATATCCGCACTAAATTGTCTTTAACTTTTTATTTAGAGTTCAGAATGCACGAATCCAATGCCCATGTAAAGTTATCTCAATTTTGTATATTTTGACAAAATTTGAGATAAAAATAGATACACCAGATCGTCCAAGTAATCCAATGTATCCAAAACTGTGTGATGTCATGCGTAATGCTTCTTTTACAAGCGTTTACTCAACGAGCACCAACAATCACTTCATAATGATCACTTTAACAAGCCGATAAACTTGGCATGTACACACTAACTTTTGATTTAGAGCTCAGAATGACAGGAATCCAATGTCCACGTTAAGCTAGCTCAATTTTCTATATTTAAACAAAATTTGAGACAGAAATAGATACGACAAAGCGTCCAAGTAATCCAATATATCCAAAACTGTGTGATGCCATGCATTATGCTTCATTTATAAGCCTTTACTCAATGAGCACCAATGATCAGTTTTGAATGGTCATATTAACTGGCCGATTAACTTGACATGTACGCACTAAATCGTATGTAACTTTTGATTTTAAGTTCAAAATGACACGAATCCAATTCCCACGTTAAATTAGATAAATTTTGCAATATTTTGACAAAATTTGAGACGAAAGTATAAACGACAAAGCATCCAAATAATCTAATCTATCTTAAATAGCATGATACCATGCATAATGCTTCATTTATATGCCTTTACTCAATGAGCACCAATGATCAGTTTAGAATGGTCATATTAACTGGTCGAATAACTTGACATGTCCACATTAAATCGTCCGTAACTTTTGATTTTGAGCTCAAAATGACACGAATCCAATGTCCACATTAAGCTTGCTAAATCTTCTTTATTGTGCCAAATTTTGTGACAGAAATACAGACAACAAAGCGTCCAAATAATCCAATCTTTCCCAAACTGAGTGATGCCATGCACTATGCTTCATTTATAAGCCTTTACTTAATGAGCACTAATTATTAGTTTAGAATGATCATATTAACAGGCCAATCAACTTGATATGTCCGCGTTAATCTACACACGAATCCAATGCCCACGTTAATCTAGCCCAATTTTCTATATTTTAAAATTAGAGCTAGAAATAGAGACGATAAAGCGTCCAAGTAATCCTACCTATCAAAAACTGTGTGATGCCATGCATTATACTTCATTTATAAGCCTTTACTCAATGAGCACCAATGATGAGTTTAGAAAAATCATATTAACTGGCCGATTAACTTGGCATATCTGCAATAAATCGTCCGTAACTTTTGATTTTGAGCTCAAAATGACACGAATACAATGACCACGTTAAGTTAGCTCAATTTTCACTATTAAAATTTGAGACATAACTAGATACGAAAAAGCGTCCTAACAATCCAATCTATCCCAAACTCCGCGATGCCATGCATTATGGTTCATTTATAAGCCTTTACTTAATGAACCCCAGTGATCAGTTTAGAATAATCATATTAACTGGCCGATATCCTTGACATTTCCGCTCTTAATCGTCTGTAATTTTATATTTGGAGCTCAAAATGACACGAATCCATTGTCCACGTTAAGCTTGCTAAATATTCTTTATTTTGAAAAAAATTGAGTAAGAAATGGAGATGACAAAGCGTCCATGTAATCCCATCTATCACAAATTGCGTGATACCATGCTTTATGCTTAATTTATAAGCCTTGAATTAATGATCACCAATGATCAGTTTTGAATGATCACTTTAACTAGCCGATCAAGTTGACATGCCCGCACTAAATTGTCCGTAACTTTTGATTTAGAGATCATAAGCAGACGAATCTAATGCCCACGTTAAACAAGCTCAATTTTCTATATTTTAACAAAATTTGAGATAGAAATAAAGACAGCAAAGCATACAAGTAATCCAATCTATCAAAAACTGTATGATGCCATGCATTATTCTTCATTTATAAGCCTTTACTTAATGAGCACCCATGATAAGTTTAGAAAAATCATATTAAGAGGCCGATCAACTTGACATTTCAGCACTAAATCTTCCGTTACTTTTGATTTTGAGCTCAGAATGACACGAATCCAATGTCCATGTTAAGCTAACTCAATTTTCTATATTCTTACAAAATTTGAGACAAAACTGGATACGACAAAGCGTCCAAATAGTCTAATCTATTCCAAACTGCGTGATGCCATGCACTATGCTTTATTGATAAGCCTTTCCTCAATGAGTACCAATGATCAGTTTAAAATGATCATATTAAATGGCTGATCAAGTTGAAATATCCACACTAAATCGTCTGTAACTTTTGATTTAGAGCTCAGAAACACAGGAATCCAATGCCCATGTTAAACTAGCTCAATTTTCTATATTTTAACAAAATTTGAGATAGAAATAGATACGACAAAGCGTCCAAATAATCCAATCTATCCAAAAATATGTGATGCCATGCATTATGCTTCATTTATAAGTAATTACTCAATGAGCGACAATGATCAGTTTAAAAAATCATATTAACTAGCCGATCAACTTGACATGTCCGCATTAAATCATCTGTAACTTTTGATTTTGAGCTCAGAATGACACGAATCCAATGCCCACGTTAAATTAGATAAATTTTGCAATATTTTGACAAAATTTGAGACGAAAGTATAAACGACAAAGCATCCAAATAATCTAATCTATCTTAAATAGCATGATACCATGCATAATGCTTCATTTATATGCCTTTACTCAATGAGCACCAATGATCAGTTTAGAATGGTCATATTAACTGGTCGAATAACTTGACATGTCCACATTAAATCGTCCGTAACTTTTGATTTTGAGCTCAAAATGACACGAATCCAATGTCCACATTAAGCTTGCTAAATCTTCTTTATTGTGCCAAATTTTGTGACAGAAATACAGACAACAAAGCGTCCAAATAATCCAATCTTTCCCAAACTGAGTGATGCCATGCACTATGCTTCATTTATAAGCCTTTACTTAATGAGCACTAATTATTAGTTTAGACTGATCATATTAACAGGCCAATCAACTTGATATGTCCGCGTTAATCTACACACGAATCCAATGCCCACGTTAATCTAGCCCAATTTTCTATATTTTAAAATTAGAGCTAGAAATAGAGACGATAAAGCGTCCAAGTAATCCTACCTATCAAAAACTGTGTGATGCCATGCATTATACTTCATTTATAAGCCTTTACTCAATGAGCACCAATGATGAGTTTAGAAAAATCATATTAACTGGCCGATTAACTTGGCATATCTGCAATAAATCGTCCGTAACTTTTGATTTTGAGCTCAAAATGACACGAATACAATGACCACGTTAAGTTAGCTCAATTTTCACTATTAAAATTTGAGACATAACTAGATACGAAAAAGCGTCCTAACAATCCAATCTATCCCAAACTCCGCGATGCCATGCATTATGGTTCATTTATAAGCCTTTACTTAATGAACCCCAGTGATCAGTTTAGAATAATCATATTAACTGGCCGATATCCTTGACATTTCCGCTCTTAATCGTCTGTAATTTTATATTTGGAGCTCAAAATGACACGAATCCATTGTCCACGTTAAGCTTGCTAAATATTCTTTATTTTGAAAAAAATTGAGTAAGAAATGGAGATGACAAAGCGTCCATGTAATCCCATCTATCACAAATTGCGTGATACCATGCTTTATGCTTAATTTATAAGCCTTGAATTAATGATCACCAATGATCAGTTTTGAATGATCACTTTAACTAGCCGATCAAGTTGACATGCCCGCACTAAATTGTCCGTAACTTTTGATTTAGAGATCATAAGCAGACGAATCTAATGCCCACGTTAAACAAGCTCAATTTTCTATATTTTAACAAAATTTGAGATAGAAATAAAGACAGCAAAGCATACAAGTAATCCAATCTATCAAAAACTGTATGATGCCATGCATTATTCTTCATTTATAAGCCTTTACTTAATGAGCACCCATGATAAGTTTAGAAAAATCATATTAAGAGGCCGATCAACTTGACATTTCAGCACTAAATCTTCCGTTACTTTTGATTTTGAGCTCAGAATGACACGAATCCAATGTCCATGTTAAGCTAACTCAATTTTCTATATTCTTACAAAATTTGAGACAAAACTGGATACGACAAAGCGTCCAAATAGTCTAATCTATTCCAAACTGCGTGATGCCATGCACTATGCTTTATTGATAAGCCTTTCCTCAATGAGTACCAATGATCAGTTTAAAATGATCATATTAAATGGCTGATCAAGTTGAAATATCCACACTAAATCGTCTGTAACTTTTGATTTAGAGCTCAGAAACACAGGAATCCAATGCCCATGTTAAACTAGCTCAATTTTCTATATTTTAACAAAATTTGAGATAGAAATAGATACGACAAAGCGTCCAAATAATCCAATCTATCCAAAAATATGTGATGCCATGCATTATGCTTCATTTATAAGTAATTACTCAATGAGCGACAATGATCAGTTTAAAAAATCATATTAACTAGCCGATCAACTTGACATGTCCGCATTAAATCATCTGTAACTTTTGATTTTGAGCTCAGAATGACACGAATCCAATGCCCACGTTAAGCTAGCTCACTTTTCTCTAATGTTACAAAATTTGAGACATAAATAGATACGACAAAGCGTCCAAATAATCCAATCTATCCCAAGTTGTATGATGTCGTGCATTATGCTTCATTTATAAGCCTTTGCTCAATTAGCACCAATGATCAGTTTAGAATGAACATATAAACTGGCCGATCAACTTGACATGTCCGCACTAAATCGTCCGTAATTTTTGATTTTGAGCTTAAAATTACACGAATCCAATGCCCACATTAAGCTTGCTAAATTTTCTTTATTTTGTCAAAATTTGTGACAAAAATAAAGACAACAAAGCATCCAAGTAATCCAATCTATCACAAGTTGCGTGATGCCATGCTTTATGCTTCATTTAGAAGCCTTTCCTTAATGAGCGCCAATGATCAGTTTAGAATGATCACTTGAACTTTCCGATAACCTTGACATGTCCGCACTAAAGCGTGTGTAACTTTTGATTTAGAGCTCAGAAACACACGAATCCAATGCCCACATTAAGCTAGCTCAATTTTCTATATTTTAACAAAATTTGAGATAGAAATAGAGAAGATAAAGCATCCAATTAATCCTCTCTATCCAAAACTATGTGATGCCATTCATTATGCTTCATTTATAAGCATTTACTAAATGAGCACCAATGATCAGTTTATAAAAATCATATAAATTGGTCGATCAACTTGACATGTCCGCACAAAATCGTCGATAACTTTTGATTTTGAGCTCAAAATGAGACGAATACAATGCCCACGTTAATCGAGCTCAATTTTCTTTATTGTTACAAAATTTGATATATAACTAGATATGAGAATGAGTCCAAACAATCATATCTATCCCAAACTACGTGATGCCATGACTTATGCTTCATTTATAAGCCTTTACTTAATGAGCACCAATGATCAGTTTAGAATGATGACTTTACCTGGCCGATCAACTAGACATGTCCGCAGTAAATCGTCTGTAACTTTTGATATAGAGCTCAAAAACACACAAATCCAATGCACACGTTAAGCTAGCTTAATTTTCTATATTTTAACAAAATTTGAGATAGAAATAGAGACGACAAAGCGTACAAGAAATCCAATCTATCCAAAACTGTGTGATTTCATGCATTATGCTTCATTTATAAGTCTTTACTCAATGCGCACCAGTGATCAGATTAGAAAAAACATATTAACTAGCCGATCAACTTGATATGTCCGTACTGAATCGTCCGTAACTTTTGATTTTGAGCTCACAATGACACGAATTCAATGCCCACGTTAATCTAGCTCAATGTTCTATATGGTAACAAAATTTGAGACAGAACCAGACACAACAAAGCGTCCAAATAATCCAATCTATCCCTAACTGCGTGATGTCAGGCATTATATTTTATTTATAAGTCTTTACTAAATGAGCACCAATGATCAGTTTAGAATGATCATATTAACTGGCCGATCAACTTGAAATTTCCGCACTAAATCGTCCGTAATTTTTTATTTTGAGCTGAAAATGACACGAATCCAATGCCCACGTTAAGCTTGCTAAATTTTCTTTATTTTGACATAATTTGTGACAGAAATAGAGACGACAAAGCATTCAAGTAAACCAATATACCCTTAGTTGTGTGATGCCATTCTTTATGCTTCATTGAGAAGCCTTTCCTTAATGAGTACCAATGATCAGTTTAGAATGATCACTTTAACTGGCCAATCAGCTTGACATATCCGCACTAAATCGTCCGTCACTTTTGATTTAGAGCTCCGAAACATACGAATCCAATGCCCACGTTAAGCTAGCTCAATTTCCTATGTTTAAACAAATTTTGAGATAGAAATAGAGATGGCACAACGTCCAAGTAATCCAATCTATCCAAAACTGTATGATGCCAGACATTATACTTCATTTATAAGCCTTTACTCAATGAGAACCAATGATCAGTTTAGAAAAATCATATTAACTTCCCGATCAACTTGATTGATCCGCATCAAATCATCCGTAACTTTTGATTTTGAGCTCAGAATGACAAGAATCCAATGCACACATTAAGTTAGCTCAATTTTCTATAGTTTTACAAAATTTGAGACATAATTAGATATGAAAAAGCGTCCAAATAATACAGTCTATGCCAAATTGCGTAATGCCATACATTATGCTTCATTTATTAGCCTTTAGTTAATGAGCCCCAATAATCAGTTTAGAATGATCATATTAACTGGCGGATCAACTTGATATGTTTGCACTAAATCGTTCGTAACTTTTGATTTAGAGCTCAGAAACACACGAATCCAATGCCCACGCTAAACTAGCTCTATTTTCTATATTTTAACAAAATTTGAGATAAAAATAGAGACGACAAAGAGTCCAATTAATCCAACCTATCCAAAACTGTGTGATGCCATATATTATGTTCATTTATAAGCCTTTACTCAATGAGTACCAATAATCAGTTAAGGATAATCATATTAATTGGCCGATCAACTTGACATGTCCATACTAAATTGTACGTAACTTTTTATTTTGAGCTCAAAATTACACGAATCCAATGCCCACATTAGGGTAGCTCAATTTTCTCTATTGTTACAAAATTTGAGACATAATTAGATACGACAAAGCATCCAAATAATCCAATCTATCCCGAAATGCTTGATGCCATGCAATATGCTTCATTTATAAGCCTTTACTCAATGAGCAGCAATGATCAGTTTAGAGTAATCATATTAATTAGCCTACCAACTTGACATGCACACACTAAATCATCCGTAATTTTTTTATTTTGAGCTCAAATGACCCGAATCCAATGCCCACGTTACGCTTGCTTAATTTTCTTTATTTTGACAAAATTTGTGACAAAAATAGAGACGACCAATCTATCCCAAACTGCATGATGTCATGCATTATGCTTCATTTATAAGCCTTTACTCAATGAGCACCAATGATCAATTTAGAATGATCAGTTTAACTGGCCGAACAACTTGATATGTCTGCACTAAATCATCTGTAACTTTTGATTTAGAGCTCAAAATAACACGAATCCAATATCCACGTTAATCTAGCTAAATTTTCTATATTGCGATGAAATTAGAGACAGAAATTGATACGAAAAAGCGTTCAAGTAATCCAATCTAGCCAAAACAGCGTGATGCCATGCATTATGTTTCATTTTTAAGCCTTTACTCACTGAGGACCAATAATGAGTTTAGAATGATCAATTTAACTGGGCGATCAACTTGACTTGTGTGCAATAAATCATCCATAACTTTTGATTTATAGCGCATAATGACATGAAGATTTGTTTGAAATGATCAATTTAACTGGGCGATACAATTGACATGTTTGCACTAAATCGTCAATAACTTTTGATTTATAGCTCATAATGACAGGAATCCAATGCCCGCGTTAAACTAGCTCAATTTTCTACTTTGTGACAAAATTTGAGATAGAAATAGATACAAAAAAGCGTTCAAGTAATCTAAGCTAAACAAAACTGCGCGATGCCATGCATTTTGCTTCATTTATATGCCTTTATTCAATAAGCACCAATGATCAGTTTAGAAGGTTCACTTTAACTGGTCGATCATCTTGACATTTCCGCACTAAATTGTCCATAACTTTTGATGTAGAGCTCAGAATGACGCGAATCCAATGCTCAAGTTTAGCTAGCTCAATTGTTTTGTATTGTGATAAAATTTAAGACCAAAATTGTTTCAGCAAGTCCTCTAAGTAATAAAATCTTTCCAAAACTACGTGATGTCATGCATTATGCTTCATTTATAAGCCTTTAATCAATGAGCACCAATGATCAGTTTAGAATGATCAATTTAACTAGGCGATCAACTTGACATGTCCACACTCAATCGTCCGTAACTTTTCATTTAGAGCTCCGAATGACACGAACCAAATGCCTAGGTTAAGCTAGACCAATTTTCTATATTGTGAAAAAATATTAGGTAGAAATAGATACGACAAAGCGTCCATGTAATCCAATCTAACCCGAACTGTGTGATGTCATACATTATCCTTCATTCATATGCCTTTATTCAATGAGCACCAATGATCAGTTTAGAAAAATCACTTTACCTAGCCGATCAACTTGACATGCCCGCACCAAATCGTACATAACATTTGATTTAGAGCTCAGAGTGACCCGAATCCAATGCCCACGTTAAGCTAGCTCAATTTTCTATATTTTGAACAAATTTTAGAAAAAAATAGATACCAAAAAGTATTCAAGTAATCCAATATAGCGAAAACTGCGTAATTCCTTGCGTAATGCATCATTTATAAGCCTTTACACAATGAGCACCAATGATAAGTTTATAATGATCACTTTAACTAGCCAATCACCTTGACATGTCCGCATTAAATCGTGTGTAACTGTTGATTTAGAGCTCAGAATGACACGAATTCAACGCCCACGTTAAGCTAGCTCAATTTTCTATATTGTGTCGAAATTTGAGACAGAAATAGATACGACAAAGCGTCCAAGTAATCCAATCTGTCCCCAATTGCGTGATGTCATGCATTATGCTGCATTTATTATCTTGTACTCAATGAGCACCAATGATCAGTTTATAATGATCACTTTAAGTAGGCGATCAACTTGACATGTCCGCACTAATTCGCCCGTAACTTTTGATTTAGAGCTCAGAATTACAAGAATCAAATGCATATGTTAAGGTAGCTCAATTTTCTATATTGTGACAAAATTTGATGCAGAAATAGATACGCAAAGCATCCAAGTTATCCAATATATCCCAAACTGCATGATGTCATGCATTATGCTTCATTTATAAGCCTTTACTCAATGAGCACTAATGATTGTTTAGAATGATCACTTTAACTGGCCGATCAATTTGAAACGAATCCAATGCCCACGTTAAGCTAGTTCAATTTTTTATATTGTGATAAAATGTAGGACTAAAATGGCTTCAACTGGTCCTCCATGTAACTAAATCTATGAAAAACTACATGATGGCATGCATTATGCTTCATTTATAAGCCTTTACTCAATGAGCACCGATGATGAGTTTAGAATCATCAATTTAACTAGACGATCAACTTGACATGTCTGCACTAAATCATCCATAACTTTTGATTTATAGCTCATAATGACACGAATCCAATGACCACGTTAAGCTAGCTCAATTTTCTGTATTGTGACAAAATTTAAAAACAGAAATAGATACTAGAAAGGGTTCAAGTAATCCATTCTAGCCAAACTGAGTGGTGCCATACATTATGTTTAATTTATAAGCGTTTAATCAATGATCACCAGTGATCAGTTTAAAATGATCACTTGAACTGGCCGATCAAGATTGTGACAGAATTTGAGACATAAGTAGATACGAAAAACCATCCATGTAATCCAATGTATCTCGAACTGCATGATGCCATGCATTATGCTTCATTTATAAGCCTTTACTCAATGAGAAACAATGATCAAAAGAATTATCACTTTAACTGGCCGATCAACTTTACATGTCGCACTAAATCGTCCGTAACTTTTGATTAGATCTTAGAATGACACGAATCCAATGCCCAGGTTAATCAAGCTCAATTATCTACAATGTGTCAAAATTTGACACAGAAATATATACGACAAAGCGTGCAAGTAATCCAATCTATCCCAAACTGCATGATGCCATGCATTATTTTTCATTTATAAGCTTTAACTGAATGAGCACCAATAATCAGTTAGAATGATCATTTTAACTTGCCGATCAACTTGATTTGTCCGCAATAAATCGTCCATAACTTATGATTTAGAGCTTAGAATGATACTAGTCCAATGCCCACGTTAAGCTAGCTCATTGTTTTATATATTGTGACAAAATTTGATACAGAACAAGATACAACAAAGCGTCCAAGTAATTCAATCTATCCGACACTGCGTGGTGCCATGCTTTATGCTTCATTTATAAGAGTTTACTTAAAGAGCACCTATGATCACTAGAAATGGCCGATCAACTTGACATGTCCTGATGCGAACCTCCCAAGGAATGCACTTCTAGATGCGGTTGAGATAGGCTTTGCAACAGAATGAATCGAAATTCAATATGTTCAAAGGTTGTGGATTGAAGGATCACACAGTAGCTGCGGAAAGACTACTGATTTACCTAAGATAGTAGCTTAGATATTACACACTAAGGCTACTAAATGTTGACTGAAGGATATTACACACCAACAATCAGATTAAGAAGAGAATCACTCTCAAACTTAAGAAAAGAAGCTGTTTTTATTTGAAAAGTTGAATGATCAAGTTTACAACTGAAAGCCCCTATTTATACTATAAGGGGACGTAAATATGAGGAGCCTACAACATTAATTACAAGGGAAGACTTGACCAAAGACCTTGACCAAAGGCCTTGACTTCATTAACTCTTATTTTGACTATGAATGTAGACACTTTCCCCCCCCCCCCTTTGATGACGCCAATTTTGAGCATTTTTAATGGAACTCCTTTTGATTTTAAACAACAAATTGGGCTGGTTGTAATGTGATTCATTTGCCTCATTAAAAACCTTACCAAGAAAACCCAATGGGAGAAAACTTTTGTATGCTGTCTTGAGCTTGTACTAAAATCAGAGTGCTTTTAGGCACTTCTCCATTCAAGCTCAAGTGAATTTGTTGTGCATTCTCCTTGTTGAGCATGCGGCTGATTGCCTCTTTGAGTTTCTTGGCTTTGGCTCGGGTTAATGGTCCAGCTGGTAGTGCAAGAGATTCTTTATGTTCCACTGGTTCATTCCTAGCCATGAGCTTCTCCTTTTGTGTGCTTTCCATGCTCGTATCATCCCCCTCCTCTTGAAAAGGATTTGACCTCAAATCTGGTTCATCTGCAATGAAAGGCACAAGATCAGAAACATTGAAGCTTGAACTCACATTATACTTACCTTGAAGATCAATTTGGTAGGCGTTGTTGCTGATCTTCTGAACTATCTTGAAAGGTCCATCAATTCTGGGCATAAGTTTGGATTTCCTTTCAGCTGGAAATCTTTCTTTCCTCAAGTGAACCCACACGAGGTCTCCCACCTCAAATACCATTTCACGTCTTCCTTGTTGGCCTTTCTTGCATATTGTTGGGTTCTGGCCTCATGTATAAGCCTTTACTCAATGAGCACCAATGATCCAATAAGGATGATCATTTTAACTGGCCGATAAACTTGACCTTTCCACATTAAATCATTCGTATATTTTGATTTACAGCTAAGAATGACACGAATCCAATGCCAACGTTACTCTAGCTCAATTTTTTATATTGTGATAAAATTTTAGATCAAACTAGATTTTCACAAAGCATCCAAGTAATCCAATCTATCCGAAACTACGTGATGTCATGATTTATGCTTCATTTATAAGCGTTTACTTAATGAGCACCAAAGATCAGTTTAGAATGATCACTTTAACCTACCGATCAACTTGACATGTCCGCACTAAATCGTCCGTAATTTTTGATTATATTGCTAATAATTACATGAATCCGATGCCCACGTTAAGATAGCTCAATATTCTATATTGTGAAAAAATTTAAAACATAAATAGATACGATAAAGTGTCCCTGTAATCCAATCTATCCTAGACTGCGTGATGCCATGCATTATGCTTCATTTATAAGCTTTTACTCAATGAGCACCAATTATCAGTTAAGAATGATCATTTTAACTGGTCGAGAACTTGACATGTCCGCACTAAATTATCCGTAACTTTTGAATTAGAGCACTGAATGAAACGAATTCAATCCCCACGTTTTGCTAGCTCAATTTGTTTAAATTGTGATAAAAAATTTAAGACTAATATTGCTTTGACAAGTCTTCCAAGTAATAAAATCTATCCAAAACTACGTGATGTCATGGATTATGCTTCATTTATAGGCCTTTACTCTTTTAGCACCAATGATGAGTTTAGAATGATCAATTTAACTAGACGATCAACTTGACATGTGTTCACTAAATCGTCCATAACATTTGATTGTATAACTCATAATGACACGAATCCAATACCCACATTATGCTAGCTCAATTTTCAATATTGTGACAAAATTTGAGACAGAAATAGATATGACAAAGCGTCCATTTAATCCAATCTATGTGGAAATGCATGATGTCATGCACTATGCTTCATTTATAAGCGTTTACTGAATCAGCACCATTGATCAGTTTAGACTAAACACTTTAACTGGCCGATGAACATGTCCGCACCAAATCATATGAAACTTTTGATTTAGGGCTCCGAACGAAACGAATGCAACGCCCTTGTTAAGCTAACTCAATTTTCTATATTGTGACAAAATTTGAGACAAAAATAGATAAAACAAAGCATCCAAGCAATCCAATCTATCCCGAACTGTGTGATGCCATGCATTATGCTTCATTTATAAGCCTTTACACAATGAGCACCAATAATCAGTTTATAATGATCACTTTAACTGGCCGATCAACTTGACATGTCCACACTAAATCCTCCCTAACTTTGATTTATATCACAGAATGACACGAATCCAACGCCCACGTTAAGCAAGCTAAATTTTCTATATTGTGACACAATTTGAAACAGAAATATATACGAAAAAGTGTTCAAGTAATCCAATCTAGCCAAAATTGCGTGATGCGATGCATTATATAATGTCCGTCGGAAATGCCGTCGGAAATGTTAATGTTTTCTTGTAGTGTATGCTTAATTTATAAGCCTTTACTCAATGAGCACCAATGATCAGTTAAGAATGATCACTTTAACCGGCTGATAAACTTGACATATCCGCACTAAATTGTCCATAATTAATGATTTATAGCTCAGAATGACACGAATCCAATGCACACATTAATCTAGCTCAATTCGATATTATATCAAAATTTGAGACAGAAATAGATAAGACAAAGCATTCAACTAATCCAATCTATCCCGAACTGCATGATATCATGCATGATGCTTCATTTATAAGCCTTAACTCAATGAGCACCAATGATCAGTTTAGAATGATCAGTTTAGAATGATCAGTTTAACAAGCCGATCATCTTGACATGTCTGCACTAAATCATCCGTAACTTTTGATTTAGAGCTCGGAATAACACGAATCCAATATCCACGTTAATCTAGCTAAATTTTCTATATTGCGACAAAATTTGAGACAGAAATTGATACGAAAAAGCGTTCAAGTAATCCAATCTAGCCAAAACTGATTGATGCCATGCATTATGATTCATTTATAACCCTTTACTCAATGAGCACCAATGATCAGTTTAGAATGATCACTTTAACTGGCCGATCAACTTGACACGATCGCACTAAATCGTTCGTAACTTTTGATTTAGAGCTCAGAATGACACGAATCCAATGCCCACGTTAAGGTAGCTCAATTTTCTATATTGCAACAAAATACAAGGTAGAAATTGATACGACAACGCATTCATGTAATCTAATCTATCCTGAACTATGTGATGTCAGGCATTATACATCATTTATAAGCCTTTACTCAATGAGCCCCAATGATCAGTTTAGAATGATAACTTTAACTGGCGGATCAATATGACATGTCCGCACTAAATCGTCCGTAACTTTTGATCTAGAGCACAAAATGACACGAATCCAATGCCCATGTTAACCTAGCTCAATGTTTTATATTGTGAAAAAATGTGAGACAGAAATAGATACGACAAAGTATCCATGTAATCCAATCTGTCTGGAACTGATTGATGCCATGCATTATGATTCATTTCTAAGCCTTTACTCAATGAGCACCAATGATCAGTTTAGAATGATCACTTCAGCTAACCGATCAACTTGACATGTCCGCACTAAGTTGTGCCTTACTTTTGATGTAGCGCTCCGAGTGACACGAATCCAATGCCCGCGTTATGCTAGCTCAATTTTCTATATGATGACCAAATTTGACACAAAATAGATACGAAAAAGTTTTCAAGTAACCCAATCTAGCCAAAACTACGTGATGTCATGTATTATGATTCATTTATAAGCCTTTACACCATGAGCACCACTGATGAGTTAAGAATGATAACTTTAACTGGCCGATCAACTTGACAGTTCTGCACTAAATAGTCAGTAACTTATGATTTGTATATCAGAATTACACGAATCCGAAACCTACGTTAAGCTAGCTCAATTTTCAATACTGTGAGAAAATTTGAGACATGAATAGATTTAAAAAAGTGTTCAACTAATCCAATCTAGCCAAAACTGCATGATGTCATGCATTTTGCTTCATTTATAAGCCTTTAGCACCAATGGTCAGTTTAAAATGATCACTTTAATTAGCCGATAACCTTGACATGTCCACACTAAATCGTCTCAAACTTTAGATTTAGAGCTTAGAATGACACAAATCCAATGCCCACGTTAAGCTACCTCAAATCTCTATGTTGTAACAAAATTTGAGACAGAAATAGATACAAAAAAGCGTTCAAGTAATCCAATCTAGCCAAAACTGCATTATGCTTCATTTGTAAGCCTTTACTCAATGAGCACAAATGATTAGTTTAGAATGATCAATTTAACGGGTCGATCAATTTAACGGGTCGATCAATTTGACATGTCCGCAAAAAATCGTCGCTAACTTTTGATATAAAGCTCAGAATGACACGAATCCAATGCCCACGTTAAGCTAGCTCAATTTTCTATATTGTGACCAAATTTGAAGCAGAAATACATAAAAAATGCTTTCATGTAACCAATATAGCCAAAACTCCGTGATGCCATGCATTATGGCTTCATTTATAAGCCTTTGCCCAATGAGCACCAATGATCAGTTTAGAATGATCACTTTAACTGGCCGATCAACTTCACATGATCGCACTAAATCGTTCATAACTTTTGATTTAGAGCTCAGAATGATACGAATCCAATGCCCACGTTAAGGTAGCTCAATTTTCTATATTGCAACAAAATACGAGGTAGAAATTGATACGACAACGCATTCATGTAATCTAATCTATCCTGAAATATGTGATGTCATGCGTTATACATCATTTATAAGCCTTTACTCAATGAGCACCAATGATCAGTTTAGAATGATAACTTTAACTAGCGGATCAATTTGACATGTCCACACTAAATTGTGCGTAACTTTTGATTTAGCACACAAAATGACACGAATCCAATGCCCACGTTAACCTAGCTCAATGTTTTATATTGTGACAAAATGTGAGACAGAAATAGATACGACAAAGTGTCCATGTAATCCAATCTGTCTGGAACTGATTGATGCCATGCATTATGATTCATTTCTAAGCCTTTACTCAATGAGCACCAATGATCAGTTTAGAATGATCACTTCAGCTGACCGATCAATCTGACATGTCCGCACTAAGTCGTGCCTTACTTTTGATGTAGCGCCCCGAGTGACACGAATCCAATGCCTGCGTTAAGCTAGCTCAATTTTCTATATGATGACCAAATTTGACACAAAATAGATACGAAAAAGTTTTCAAGTAACCCAATCTAGCCAAAACTACGTGATGTCATGTATTATGATTCATTTATAAGCCTTTACACCATGAGCACCACTAATGAGTTAAGAATGATCACTTTAACTGGCCGATCAACTTGAAAGTTCCGCACTAAATCGTTAGTAACTTATGATTTGTATATCAGAATTACACGAATCCAAAACCTACGTTAAGCTAGCTCAATTTTCAATACTGTGAGAAAATTTGAGACATGAATACATTTAAAAAAGTGTTCAAGTAATCCAATCTAGCCAAAACTGCATGATGTCATGCATTTTGCTTCATTTATAAGCCTTTAGCACCAATGTCAGTTTAAAATGATCACTTTAACTAGCCGATCAACTTTACATGTCCACACTAAATCGTCTCAAACTTTATATTTAGAGCTTAGAATGACAGGAATCCAATGCCCACGTTAAGCTAGCTCAAATCTCTATGTTGTAACAAAATTTGAGACATAAATAGATACAAAAAAGCGTTCAAGTAATCCAATCTAGCCAAAACTGCATTATGCTTCATTTATAAGCCTTTACTCAATGAGCACAAATGATTAGTTTAGAATGATCAATTTAGCGGGCCGATCAATTTGACATGTCTGCACAAAATCATCGCTAACTTTTGATATAAAGCTCAGAATGACACGAATCCAATGCCCACGTTAAGCTTGCTAAATGTTCTCTAATGTTACAAAATTTGAGACATAAATAGATACGACAAAGCGTCCAAATAATCCAATCTATCCCAAGTTGTATGATGTCGTGCATTATGCTTCATTTATAAGCCTTTACTCAATGAGCACCAATGATCAGTTTAGAATGAACATATTAACTGGCCGATCAACTTGACATGTCCGCACTAAATCGTCCGTAATTTTGATTTTGAGCTTAAAATTACACGAATCCAATGCCCACATTAAGCTTGCTAAATTTTCTTTATTTTGACAAAATTTGTTACAAAAATAAAGACAACAAAGCATCCAAGTAATCCAATCTATCACAAGTTGCGTGATGCCATGCTTTATGCTTCATTTAGAAGCCTTTCCTTAATGACCGCCAATGATCAGTTTAGAATGATCACTTGAACTTTCCGATAACCTTGACATGTCCGCACTAAAGTGTGTGTAACTTTTGATTTAGAGCTCATAAACACACAAATCCAATGCCCACATTAAGCTAGCTCAATTTTCTATGTTTTAACAAAATTTGAGATAGAAATAGAGATCATAAAGCGTCCAATTAATCCTCTCTATCCAAAACTATGTGATGCCATTCATTATGCTTCATTTATAAGCATTTACTAAATGAGCACCAATGATCAGTTTATAAAAACCATATAAACTGGTCGATCAACTTGACATGTCCGCACAAAATTGTCGATAACTTTTGATTTTGAGCTCAAAATGAGACGAATACAATGCCCACGTTAATCGAGCTCAAATTTTCTTTATTGCTACAAAATTTGATATATAACTAGATACGAGAATGAGTCCAAACAATCATATCTATCCCAAACTACGTGATGCCATGATTTATGCATCATTTATAAGCCTTTACTTAATGAGCACCAATGATCAGTTTAGAATGATGACTTTACCTGGCCGATCAACTAGACATGTCCGTAGTAAATTGTCTGTAACTTTTGATATAGAGCTCAAAAACACACAAATCCAATGCACACGTTAACCTTAGCTTAATTTTCTATTTTTTAACAAAATTTGAGATAGAAATAGAGATGACAAAGCGTACAAGAAATCCAATCTATCCAAAACTGTGTGATGTCATGCATTATGCTTCATTTATAATTCTTTACTCAATGCGCACCAATGATCAGATTAGAAAAAACATATTTTCTAGCCGATCAACTTGATATGTCCATACTGAATCGTCCGTAACTTTTGATTTTGAGCTCACAATGGCACGAATTCAATGCCCACATTAATCTAGCTCAATTTTCTATATTGTAACAAATTTTGAGACAGAACCAGACACGACAAAGCGTCCAAATAATTCAATCTATCCCTAACTGCGTGATGTCATGCATTATGCTTTATTTATAAGCCTTTACTAAATGAGCACCAATGATCAGTTTAGAATGATCATATTAACTGGCCGATCAACTTGAAATTTCCGCACTAAATCGTCCGTAATTTTTTATTTTGAGCTAAAAATGACACAAATCCAATGCCCACGTTAAGCTTGCTAAATTTTCTTTATTTTGACATATTTTGTGACAGAAATAGAGACGACAAAGCATTCAAGTAAACCAATATACCCTTAGTTGTGTGATGCCATTCTTTATGTTTCATTGAGAAGCGTTTCCTTAATGAGTACCAATGATCAGTTTAGAATGATCACTTTAACTGGCCAATCAGCTTTACATATCTGCACTAAATCGTCCGTCACTTTTGATTTAGAGCTCCGAAACATACGAATCCAATGCCCACGTTAAGCTAGCTCAATTTCTTATGTTTTAACAAATTTTGAGATAGAAATAGAGATGGCACAGCGTCCAAGTAATCCAATCTATCCAAAACTGTATGATGCCAGACATTATACTTCATTTATAAGCCTTTACTCAATGAGAACCAATGATTAGTTTAGAAAAATCATATTAACTTCCCGATCACCTTGATTTATCCGCATCAAATCATCCGTAACTTTTGATTTTGAGCTCAGAATGACAAGAATCCAATGCACACATTAAGTTAGCTCAATTTTCTATAGTTTTACAAAATTTGAGACATAGTTAGATATGAAAAAGCGTCCAAATAATACAGTCTATCCCAAATTGCGTAATGCCATACATTATGCTTCATTTATAAGCCTTTAGTTAATGAGCCCCAATGATCAGTTTAGAATGATCATATTAACTGGCGGATCAACTTGATATGTTTGCACTAAATCGTCCGTAACTTTTGATTTAGAGCTCAGAAACACACGAATCCAATGCCCACGCTAAACTAGCTCTATTTTCTATATTTTAAAAAAATTTGAGATAAAAATAGAGACGACAAGGAGTCCAATTAATCCAACCTATCCAAAACTGTGTGATGCCATGTATTATGTTCATTTATAAGCCTTTACTCAATGAGTACCAATGATCAGTTTAGGATAATCATATTAATTGGCCGATCAACTTGACATTTCCATACTAAATTGTACGTAACTTTTTATTTTGAGCTCAAAATTACACGAATATCAATGCCCACATTAGGCTAGCTCAATTTTCTCTATTGTTACAAAATTTGAGACATAATTAGATACGACAAAGCGTCCAAAAAATCCAATCTATCCCAAAATGTGTGATGCCATGCAATATGCTTCATTTATAAGCCTTTACTCAATGAGCACCAATGATCAGTTTAGAGTAATCATATTAACTGGCCTACCAACTTGACATGCACGCACTAAATCATCCGTAATTTTTTTATTTTGAGCTAAAAATGACACGAATCCAATGCCCACGTTAACCTTGCTTAATTTTCTTTATTTTTACAAAATTTGTGACAAAAATAGAGACGATAAATCGTCCAAGTAATACAATATATCCCTAGTTGCGTGATGCCATTCTTTATGCTTCATTTAGCAGCCTTTCCTTAATGAGCACCAATGATCAGTTTAGAATGATCACTTTAACTGGCCGATCAACTTGACATGTCCGCACTAAATCGTATGTAACTTTTGATTTAGAACCCCGAAACACATGTATCCAATGCTCACGTTAAGGTAGCTATATTTCCTATATTTTAACAAATTTTGAGATAGAAATAGAGATGGCACATCGTACAAGTAATCCAATCTATCCAAAACTATATGATGTCAGACATTATACTTCATTTATAAGCCTTTACTCAATGAGAATCAATGATCTGTTTGGAAAAATCATATTAACTTCCTGATCAACTTGATATATTCGTACTAAATAGTTTGTAACTTTTTGATTTTGAGCTCAGAATGACACGAATCCAATGCACACATTAAGCTAGCTCAATTTTCTATGGTGTTACAAAATTTGAGATATAACTAGATACAAAAAAGCGTCTACATAATCCAACCAAATTGCGTAATGCCATGCATTATGCTTCATTATAAGCCTTTAGTTAATGAGCCCTAGTGATCAGTTTAGAATGATCATATTAATTGGCTGATAAACTTGATATGGTTGCACTAAATCGTCTGTAACTTTTGAATTATAGCTCAGAAACACACGAATCCAATGGCCCGTTAAACTAGCTCAATTTTCTATATTTTAACAAAATTTGAGATAGAAATAGAGACGACAAAGCATCCAAGTAATCCAGTCTATCAAAAACCGTGTGATGCTATGCATTATGCTTCATTTATAACCCTTTACTCAATGAGCACGAATGATCAGTTTAGGATAATCATATTAATTGGCCGATCAACTTGACATGTATGCACTAAAATTGTTTGTAACTTGTGAATTTGACCTCAAAATTACACGAATTCAATGCCCAGTTTAAGCTATCTCAATTTTCTATATTGTTACAAAATTTGAGACAGAACCAGATACGAAAAAGCATTCAAATAATCCCATCTATCGCTAACTGTGTGATGCCATGCATTATGCTTCATTTATAAGCCTTTACTCAATGAGCACCAATGATCAGTTTAGAATGCTCATATTAACTGGCTGATCAACTTGGCAGGTCCGCACTAAATCGTCCGTAACTTTTGATTTAGGGCTCATAATGACCCGAATCCAATGCCCCCCTTAAGCTAGCTCAATTTTCTATATTGTTACAGATTTTGAGATAGAACCAGATACGTAAAGCATCCAAATAATCTAATCTATCTCAAATTGCATGATACCATGTATTATGCTCCATTTATAAGCCTTTACTCCATGAGCACTAATGATCAGTTTAGAATGATCATATTAACTCGCCGATCAAGTTAATATGTCCTCACAAAATCGTCAGTAACTTTTGAATAGAGCTCAAAATGACACGAATCCGATGCACACGACAAGCTAGCTCAATTTTCTATATTGTAACAAAATTTGAGAGAGAAAAAGATACAAAAAAGAGTCCAAGTAATCCAATCTATCCCAAATTTTGTAATTACATGCATTATGCTTCATTTATAAGCCTTTACTCAATGAGCAGCAATGATCAGTTTAAAATAATCATATTAACTGGTTGATCAATTTAATATGGCCGCACTAAATCATCTGTAACTTTTGATTTGAGCTCCGAATGACACGAATCCAATGCCAACATTAATCTAGATAAATTTTCTATATTTTAATAAAATTTGAAACAAAAATAGAGACGACAAAGCGTCCAAGTAATCCAATCTATCCAAAACTGTTTAATGTCATGCATTATGATTCATTTATAAGCCTTTACTCAATGAGCACCAATGATCAATTTAGAATAATCATATAAACTAGCCGATGAACATGACATGTCCACACTAGATTGTCAGTAACTTTTGATTTGGAGGTCAGAATAACACGAATCCAATGCCCAAGTTAAGCTAGATAAATTTTCTATATTTTAACAAAATTTGAGACGGAAATATAGACGACAAAGCCTCTAAGTAATCCAATCTATCCAAAATTACGTGATGCCATGCATTATGCTTGATTTATAAGCCTTTACTCAATGAGCACCAATGATCAATTTAGAATAATCATATTACTGCCGATCAACTTGATATGACCACACTAAATCGTCTGTAACTTTTGATTTTGAGCTCAGAATGACACGAATCCAATGCCCATGTTGACATGTCTGCATTAAATTTTCTATATTTTGCAAAATTTGAGGCACACATAGAGACGATAAAGCGTCCAAGTAATCATATTTATCCTAAACTGCCTGATGCCATGCTTTATGCTTCATTCATAAGCCTTTACTTAATGAGCACCAATGATCGGTTTAGAATGATCATTTTAACTAGCTCACCAACTTGATAGTCCGCACTAAATCGTATGTAACTTTTGATTTGAAGCTCTGAATGACACGAACCCAATGCCAATGTTAAGGTAGCTAAATTTTCTATATTTTGCAAAATTTGAGGCAGAAATAGATAAGACAAAACGTCCAAGTAATCCAATCTATCCCGAACTACGTGATGTCATGCATTATGCTTCATTTATAAGCCTTTACTCAATGAGCCCCAATGATCAATTTAGAATGATCAGTTTAACTGGCCGATCAACTTGACATGTCCACACTCAATCGTCCGTAACTTTTCATTTAGAGCTCCGAATGACACGAACCAAATGCCTACGTTAAGCTAGACCAATTTTCTATATTGTGAAAAAATATTAGGCAGAAATAGATACGACAAAGCGTCCATGTAATCCAATCTAACCCGAACTGCGTGATGTCATACATTATCCTTCATTCATATGCCTTTATTCAATGAGCACCAATGATCAGTTTAGAAAAATCACTTTACCTAGCCGATCAACTTGAAATGCCCGCACTAAATAGTACGTAACTTTTGATTTAGAGCTCAGAGTGACCCGAAACCAATGCCCACGTAAAGCTAGCTCAATTTTCTATATTTTGAAAAAAAATTAGACAAAAATAGATACCAAAAAGTATTCAAGTAATCCAATATAGCGAAAACTGTGTGATTCCTTGCGTAATGCATCATTTATAAGCCTTTACACAATGAGCACCAATGATAAGTTTAGAATGATCACTTTAACTAGCCGATCACCTTGACATGTCCGCATTAAATCGTGTGTAACTTTTGATTTAGAGCTCACAATGACACGAATTCAACGCCCACGTTAAGCTAGCTCAATTTTCTATATTGTGTCAAAATTTGAGACAGAAATAGATACGACAAAGCGTCCAAGTAATCCAATCTGTCCCCAATTGCGTGATGTCATGCATTATGCCTCATTTATAATCTTGTACTCAATGAGCACCAATGATCAGTTTATAATGATCACTTTAAGTAGGCGATCAACTTGACATGTCTGCACTAATTCGTCCGTAACTTTTGATTTAGAGCTCAGAATTACACGAATCAAATGCACATGTTAAGGTAGCTCAATTTTCTATATTGTGACAAAATTTGATGCAGAAATAGATACGACAAAGCATCCAAGTTATCCAATATACCCCAAACTGTATGATGTCACGCATTATGCTTCATTTATAAGCCTTTACTCAATGAGCACTAATGATTGTTTAGGATGATCACTTTAACTGGCCGATCAATTTGACACGAATCCAATGCCCACGTTAAGCTAGCTCAATTTTTTATATTGTGATAAAATTTAGGACTAAAATGGCTTCAACTGGTCCTCCAAGTAACTAAATCTATGAAAAACTACATGATGGCATGCATTATGCTTCATTTATAAGCCTTTACTCAATGAGCACCGATGATCAGTTTAGAATCATCAATTTAACTAGACGATCAACTTGACATATCTGCACTAAATCATCCATAACTTTTGATTTATAGCTCATAATGACACAAATCCAATGACCACGTTAAGCTAGCTCAATTTTCTGTATTGTGACAAATTTTAAAAACAGAAATAGATACTAGAAAGGGTTCAAGTAATCCATTCTAGCCAAACTGAGTGGTGCCATGCATTATGTTTCATTTATAAGTGTTTAATCAATGATCACCAGTGATCAGTTTAAAATGATCACTTGAACTGGCCGATCAAGATTGTGACAGAATTTGAGATAGAAGTAGATACGAAAAACCGTCCATGTAATCCAATGTATCTCGAACTGCATGATGCCATGCATTATGCTTCATTTATAAGCCTTTACTCAATGAGAAACAATGATCAAAAGAATTATCACTTTAACTGGCCGATCAACTTTACATGTCGCACTAAATCGTCCGTAACTTTTGATTAGATCTTAGAATGACACAAATCCAATGCCCACGTAAATCAAGCTCAATTAACTACAATGTGTCAAAATTTGACACAGAAATATATACGACAAAGCGTGCAAGTAATCCAATCTATCCCAAACTGCATGATGCCATGCATTATTCTTCATTTATAAGCTTTAACTGAATGAGCACCAATAATCAGTTAGAATGATCATTTTAACTTGCCGATCAACTTGATTTGTCCACAATAAATCGTCCATAACTTACGATTTAGAACTTAGAATGATACTAGTCCAATGCCCACGTTAAGATAGCTCATTGTTTTATATATTGTGACAAAATTTGATACAGAACAAGATACGACAAAGCGTCCAAGTAATTCAATCTATCCGACACTGCATGGTGCCATGCTTTATGCTTCATTTATAAGAATTTACTTAATGAGCACCTATGATCAGTTTAGAATGATCACTAGAAATGGCCGATAAACTTGACATGTCCGCACTAAATCGTTTGTAACTTATGATTTAGAGCTCAGAATGACACAAATACAACGCCCCCGTTAACCTAGCTCAATTTTCTATATTGTGACAAAATTTGAGACAGAAATAGATACTACAAAGCGTCCAAGTAATACTATCTATCCCGTACTGTGTGATGCCATGCATTATGGTTCATGTATAAGCCTTTACTCAATGAGCACCAATGATCCAATAAGGATGATCATTTTAACTGGCCGATAAACTTGACCTTTCCACACTAAATCATTCGTAACTTTTGATTTACAGCTAAGAATGACATGAATCCAATGCCAACATTACTCTAGCTCAATTTTTTATATTGTGATAAAATTTTAGATCAAACTAGATTTTTACAAAGCGTCCAAGTAATCCAATCTATCCGAAACTGCGTGATGTCATGCTTTATGCTTCATTTATAAGCGTTTACTTAATGAGCACCAAAGATCAGTTTAGAATGATCACTTTAACCTACCGATCAACTTGACATGTCCGCACTAAATCGTCCGTAATTTTTGATTATATTGCTAATAATTACATGAATCCGATGCCCATGTTAAGATAGCTCAATATTCTATATTGTGAAAAAATTTAAAACATAAATAGATACGACAAAGTGTCCCTGTAATCCAATCTATCCCAGACTGCGTGATGCCATGTATTATGCTTCATTTATAAGTTTTTACTCAATGAGCACCAATTATCAGTTAAGAATGGTCATTTTAACTGGTCGAGAACTTGACATGTCCGCACTAAATTATCCGTAACTTTTGAATTAGAGCACTGAATGAAACGGATTCAATCCCCACGTTTTGCTAGCTCAATTTGTTTAAATTGTGATAAAAAAATTTAAGACTAATATTGCTTTGACAAGTCTTCCAAGTAATAAAATCTATCCAAAACTACGTGATGTCATGGATTATGCTTCATTTATAAGCCTTTACTCTTTTAGCACCAATGATGAGTTTAGAATGATCAATTTAACTAGACGATCAACTTGACATGTGTTCACTAAATCATCCATAACATTTGATTGTATAACTCATAATGACACGAATCCAATACCCACATTATGCTAGCTCAATTTTCAATATTGTGACAAAATTTGAGACAGAAATAGATATGACAAAGCGTCTATGCGGAAATGCATGATGTCATGCACTATGCTTAATTTATAAGCGTTTACTTAATCAGCACCATTGATCAAATTAGACTAATCACTTTAACTGGCTGATGAACATGTCCGCACCAAATCATATGAAACTTTTGATTTAGAGCTCCGAACGACATGAATGCAACACCCATGTTAAGCTAACTCAATTTTCTATATTGTGACAAAATTTGAGACAAAAATAGATAAAACAAAGCATCCAAGCAATCCAATCTATCCCGAACTGTGTGATGTCATGCATTATGCTTCATTTATAAGCCTTTACACAATGAGCACCAATAATCAGTTTATAATGATCACTTTAACTGGCCGATCAACTTGACATGTCCACACTAAATCCTCCCTAACATTGATTTATATCACAGAATGACACGAATCCAACGTCCACGTTAAGCAAGCTCAATTTTCTATATTGTGACACAATTTGAAACAGAAATATATACAAAACAGCGTTCAAGTAATCCAATCTAGCCAAAATTGTGTGATGCGATGCATTATGCTTAATTTATAAGCCTTTACTCAATGAGCACCAACGATCAGTTAAGAATGATCACATTAACTGGCCGATAAACTTGACATATCCGCACTAAATTGTCCATAATTAATGATTTATAACTCAGAATGAGACGAATCCAATGCCCACATTAATCTAGCTCAATTCGATATTATATCAAAATTTGAGACAGATATATAGATAAGACGAAGCATCCAAGTAATCCAATCTATCCTGAACTGCGTGATATCAGGCATTATGCTTCATTTATTAGCCTTAACTCAATGAGCACCAATGATCAGTTTAGAATGATCAGTTTAACAAGCCGATCATCTTGACATGTCTGCACTAAATCATCCGTAGCTTTTGATTTAGAGCTCAGAATAACACGAATCCAATATCCACGTTAATCTAGCTAAATTTTCTATATTGTGACGAAATTTGAGACAGAAATTGATACGAAAAAGCGTTCAAGTAATCCAATCTAGCCAAAACTGATTGATGCCATGCATTATGATTCATTTATAACCCTTTACTCAATGAGCACCAATGATCAGTTTAGAATGATCACTTTAACTGGCCGATCAACTTGACATGACCGCACTAAATCGTCCGTAACTTTTGATTTAGAGCTCAGAATGACACGAATCCAATGCCCACGTTAAGGTAGCTCAATTTTCTATATTGCAACAAAATACGAGGTAGAAATTGATACGACAAAGTGTCCATGTAATCCAATATGTCTGGAACTGATTGATGCCATGCATTATGATTTAGTTATAAGCCTTTACTCAATGAGCACCAATGATCAGTTTAGAATGATCACTTCAGCTGACCGATCAACTTGACATGTCCGCACTAAGTCGTGCCTTACTTTTGATGTAGCGCTCCGAGTTACACGAATCCAATGCCCGCGTTAAGCTAGCTCAATTTTCTATATGATGACCAAATTTGACACAAAATAGATACGAAAAAGTTTTCAAGTAATCCAATCTAGCCAAAACTACGTGATGTCATGCATTATGATTCATTTATAAGCTTTTACACCATGAGCAGCACTGATGAGTTAAGAATGATCACTTTAACTGGCCGATCAACTTGACAGTTCCGCACTAAATCGTCACTAACTTATGATTTGTAGATCAGAATTACACGAATCCAAAACCTACGTTAAGCTAGCTCAATTTTCAATACTGTGAGAAAATTTGAGACAGGAATAGATTTAAAAAAGTGTTCAAGTAATCCAATCTAGCTAAAACTGCATGATGTCATGCATTTTGCTTCATTTATAAGCCTTTAGCACCAATGGTCAGTTTAAAATGATCACTTTAACTAGCCGATCAACTTGACATGTCCACACTAAATCGTCTCAAACTTTAGATTTAGAGCTTAGAATGACAAGAATCCAATGCCCACGTTAAGCTAGCTCAAATCTCTATGTTGTAACAAAAATTGAGACAGAAATAGATACAAAAAAGCGTTCAAGTAATCCAATCTAGCCAAAACTGCATTATGCTTCATTTATAAGCCTTTACTCAATGAGCACAAATGATTAGTTTAGAATGATCAATTTAACGGGCCAATCAATTTGACATGTCCGCACAAAATTGTCGCTAACTTTTGATATAAAGCTCAGAATGACACGAATCCAATGCCCACGTTAAGCTAGCTCAATTTTCTATATTGTGACCAAATTTGAGGCAGAAATAGATATAAAATTTCTTTCATGTAACCAATCTAGCCAAAACTCTCTGATTCCATGCATTATGGCTTCATTTATAAGCCTTTACCCAATGAGCACCAATGATCAGTTAAGAATGATCACTTTAACTGGCCGATCAACTTGACATGATCGCACTAAATCGTTCGTAACTTTTGATTTAGAGCTCAGAATGACACGAATCCAATGCCCACATTAAGGTAGCTCAGTTTTCTATATTGCAACAAAATATGAGGTAGAAATTGATACGACAACGCATTCATGTAATCCAATCTATCTTGAACTGTGTGATGTCATGCATTATACATCGTTTATAAGCCTTCACTCAATGAGCACCAATGATCAGTTAAGAATGATAACTTTAACTGGCGGATCAATTTGACATGTCCGCACTAAGTCGTCTGTAACTTTTGATTTAGAGCACAAAATGACACAAATCCAATGCCCACATTAAGCTAGCTAAATTTCTATATTATGACAAAATTTGAGACAAAAATAGATATGACAAAGTGTCCATGTAATCCATTCTATCCCGATCTCCGTGATGCCATGGACTATGCTTCATTTATAAGCCTTACTCAATGAGCAGAAATGATCAGTTTAGAATGATAACTTTATCTAGTCCATAAACTTGACATGTCTGCATTAAATTGTCCGTACCATTTTATTTAGACCTCAGAATAACACGAATCCAATGCCCACGTTAAGCTAGTTTTATTTTCTGTATTGTTACAAAAGTTGACACAAAAGTAGATAAGGACAAGCGTTCAAGTAATCCAATCTAGCAAAAACTGTGTAATTCCATGCATTATACTCGATTTATAAGCCTTTACTCAATGAGCCACACAAATCAGTTTAGAATGATTACTTTAATAGACCGATCAACTTGACATGTCCGCACTAAATTGTGCCTAACTTTTGATTTAAAACTCATAGTGACACGAATCCAATGCCGAAGTTAAGCTAGCTCAATTTTCTATATCGTGACAGAATTTGTAGCAAAAATAGATATAAAAAAGCGTTCATGTATCCAATCTATCCAAAAGTCCATGATGACATGCACTATGCTTCATTTATAAGCCTTTACTAAATGAGCACCAATGATCATTTAGGAATGATCACTTTAACTGGCTGATCAACCTGACATGTCCGCACTAAATCGTCAGTAACTTATGATTTATAGCTCAGAATGGCACGAATCCAATGCCCACGTTAAGCTAGATAAATTTTCTATATTATGACAAATTTGATGGAGAATTAGATACGGAAAATCATACAACTAATTCAATGTATCCCGAACTGCATGATGTCATGCATTATGCATCATTTATAAGCCTTTATTCGATGAGCACCAATGATCAGTTTAGAATGATCACTTTAACTGGGCTATCAACTTGACATGATCGCACTAAATCATCCGTAACTTTTGATTTAGAGCTCCGAATGACCGAATCTAATGCCCACAGTAATCAAGCTCAATTTTCTATATTGTCACAAAATTTGAGACAAAAATAGATACAATAAAGCGTCCAAGTAATCCAATCTATCCCACAGTAATCAAGCTCAATTTTCTATATTGTCACAAAATTTGAGACAAAAATAGATACAATAAAGCGTCCAAGTAATCCAATCTATCCCTAACTGCGTGATGTCATCCATTATGCTCCATTTGTAAGCATTTACTCAATGAGTACCAACGATCTGTTTAGAATGATCACTTTAACTAAGTGATCAACTTGACATGTCCGCACTAAATCATTGGTAACATTTAATTTAGAGCTCAGAATTATACGAATCCAATGCCCACGTTAAACTAGCTCAATTTTCTATATTGTGACAAAATTGGAGACCGAAATAGATACGACAAAACGTCTAAGTAATCCAATCTATCCCGAACTGCGTGATGTCATGCATTATGCTTCATTTATAAGCCTTTACTCAATGAGCACCAATGATAAGTTAAGAAGGATGACTTTAACTGGCCGATCAACTTGACATGTCCTCACTAAATTGTCCGCAACTTATGATTTAGAGCTCCAAGTGAAACGAATCCAATGCCCACGTTAAGCTAGCTCAATTTTCTATATTGCGATAGAATTTGAGGCAAAAATAGATATAAAAAGTATTCATGTATACAATCTATCCAAAAGTACGTGATGCCATGCATTATGCTTCATTTATAAGCCTTTACTCAATGAGACCCAATGATCATTTATGAATGATCACTTTAACTGGCTGATCAACGTAACATTTCCGCACTAAAGCGTCAGTAACTTACGATTTATAGCTCAAAATGACACGAATCCAATGCCGACGTTAAGCTAGCTAATTTTCTATATTATGACAATATTTGATGGAGAACTAGATACGACAAATCATACAAGTAATTCAATATATTCCGAACCGCGTGATATCATGCATTATGCATAATTTATAAGCCTTTACTCAATGAGCATCAATGATCAGTTTAGAATGCTCATTTTAACTCGGCGATCAACATGACATGATCGTACTAAATCGTCCGTAACTTTGGATTTATAGCTCAAAATGACACGAATCCAATGCCCACGTTAAGCTAGCTAAGTTTTCTATATTATGACAAAATTTGATATAGAATTAGATTTGACAAAGCATCAAAGTAATTCAATGTATCCCGAACTGCGTGATGTCATGCATTATGCATCATTTATAAGCATTTACTCAATGAGCATCAATGATAAGTTCAGAATGATCACTTTAATGGGGCGATCAACTTGACATGATCACACTAAATCTTCCGTAACTTTTGATTTAGAGCCCCGAATGACACGAATCCAATGCCCACATTAACCTAGCTCAATTTTTTATATTGTGACAAAATGGAGACTGAAATAGATACAATATAGAGTGCAAGTAATCCAATCTATCCATAACTGCGTGATGTCATGCATTATGCTTCATTTGTAAGCCTTTACTCAATGAGCACCAATGATATGTTTAGAATGATCACTTTAACTAAGCGATCAACTTGACATGTCCTCACTAAATAAATACAAAAAAGGCGTTCAAGTAATCCAATCTAGCCAAAACTGCATGATCCCATGCATTATGCTTCATTTATAAGCCTTTACTAAATGAGCACCAATGATCAGTTTAAAATGATAACTTTAACAGGCCGATCAACTTGATATGTCTGCACTAACTCGTCCCTAACTTTTGATTTAGAGCTCATAATGATATGCCCACGTTAAGCTAGCTCAATTTTCTATATTGTGAAAAATTTGAGACAGGAATAGATACGACAAAGCGTCCAAGTAATCCAATATATCCCTAACTGACTGATGTCATGTATTATGATTCATTTGTAAGCCTTTACTCAATGAGCACCAATGATCAGTTTAAAATGATCACTTTAACTGGGCGATCAACTTGACATGTCCGCAATAAATTGTCCATAACTTTTGATTTAGAGATCAGAATGACATGAATCCAATGCCCACGCTAAGCTAGCTCAATTTTATATATTGTGACAAAGTTCGAGACAGAAATAGATTCAAAAAAGAGTTCAAGTAATCCAATTTAGCCAAACCTGCATGAGCCCATGCATTATTCTTCATTTATAAGCCTTTACTCAATGTGCACAAATGATCAGTTCAAAATGATCACTTTAACTGACCGATCAACTTGACATGAACGCACTAAATCGTTCCTAACTTTTCATTTAGAGCTTAGAATGACACGAATCCAATGCCCACATTAAGCTAGCTCAATTCTCTACGTTGTAAGAAAATTTGAGACAGAAATAGATATAAAAGGCATTCAAGTAATCCGATCTAGCCAAAACTGCATGATCCCATGCATTATACTTCATTTATAAGCCTTTACGCAATGAGCACAAATGATCAGTTTAGAATGATCACTTTAACTAACCGATCAACTTAACATGTCCGCACAAAATCGTACCTAACTTTTGATTTATAGCTTAGAATGACACGAATCCAATGCCCACATTAAGCTAGCTAAATTTTCTATATTATGGCAAAATTTGATGCAGAACTAGATACGATAATGTATCAAAGTAATTCAATGTATCATGAACTGCGTAATGTCATGCATTATGCATCATTTATATCCTTTACTCAATGAGCACCCGTGATCAGTTTAGAATGATCACTTTAACTGGCCGATCACCTTGGCATGTCTGCACAAATTCCTCCGTATCTTTTGATTTAGAGCTCAGAATGACACGAATCCAATGCCGACATTAAGCTAGCTCAATTTTCTATGTTGTGACAAAATTTGAAGCAGAAATAGATACAATAAAGCATCCAAGTAATCCAATCTATCCCTAACTACGTGATGTCATGCATTATGCTTCATTTGTAAGCCTTTACTCAACGAGCACCAATCATCTGTTTAGAATGATCACTTTGACTAAGCGATCAGCTTGACATGTCCGCACTAAATCATCCGTAACTTTTGATTTAGAGCTCCGAATGACACGAATCCAATTCCCACATTAAGCTAGCTCAATTTTCTATATTGTGACAAAATTGAGACTGAAATAGATACAATAAAGCGTCCAAGTAATCCAACCTATCCCTAACTGCGTGATGTCATGCATTATGCTTCATTTGTAAGCCTTTGCTCAATGAGCACCAATGATATGTTTAGAATGATCATTTTAACTAAGCGATCAACTTGACATGTCCTCACTAAAGCGTCCGTAACTTTTGATTTATAGTTCAGAATGACACGAATCCAATGCCCACGTTAATCTAGCTCAATTTTCTATATTCTAACAAAATGTCATACATAAATAGATTAAAAAAAGCGTTCAAGTAATCCAATCTAGACAAAAATATGATTCATTTATAAGCCTTTGCTAATTGTGCACTAATGATAAGTTTAAAATGATCTCTTTTTAACTGGCTGATCATGTTGACATGTCCGCACGAAATCGTCCCTTACTTTTGATTTAGAACTTAGAATGACACGAATCCAACGCCCACGTTAATCTAGCTCAATTCTCTATTTTGTAACAAAATTTGAGAAAAAATAAATACAAAAAAGGCGTTCAAGTAATCCAATCTAACCAAAACTGCACGATCCCATGCATTATGCTTCATTTATAAGCCTTTACTAAATGTGCACCAATGATCAGTTTAAAATGATAACTTTAACAGGCCGATCAACTTGACATGCCTGCACTAAATCGTCCCTAACTTTTGATTTAGAGCTCATAATGATATGCCCACGTTAAGCTAGCTCAATTTTCTATATTGTGAAAAATTTGAGACAGGAATAGATACGACAAAGCGTCCAAGTAATCCAATATATCCCTAACTGACTGATGTCATGTATTATGATTCATTTTTAAGCCTTTACTCAATGAGCACCAATGATCAGTTTAAAATGATCACTTTAACTGGGCGATCAACTTGACATGTCCGCAATCAATTCTCCATAACTTTTGATTTAGAGATCAGAATGACATGAATCCAATGCCCACGTTAAGCTAGCTCAATTTTATATATTGTGACAAAGTTCGAGACAGAAATAGATTCAAAAAAGAGTTCAAGTAATCCAATTTAGCCAAAACTGCATGAGCCCATGCATTATGGTTCATTATAAGCCTTTACTCAACGTGCACAAATGATCAGTTTAAAATGATCACTTTAACTGACCGATCAACTTGACATGTCCGCACTAAATCGTTCCTAACTTTTGATTTAGAGCTTAGAATGACACGAATCCAATGCCCACATTAAGCTAGCTCAATTCTCTATGTTGTAAGAAAATTTGAGACAGAAATAGATATAAAAGGCATTCAAGTAATCCAATCTAGCCAAAACTGCATGATCCCACGCATTATGCTTCATTTATAAGCCTTTACGCAATGAGCACAAATGATCAGTTTAGAATGATCACTTTAACTAGCCGATCAACTTGACATGTCCGCACAAAATCGTACCTAACTCTTGATTTATAGCTTAGAATGACACGAATCCAATGCCCACGTTAAGCTAGCTAAATTTTCTATATTATGACAAAATTTGATGCAGAACTAGATACGATAATGTATCAAAGTAATTCAATGTATCATGAACTGCGTGATGTCATGCATTATGCATCATTTATATCCTTTACTCAATGAGCACCAATGATCAGTTTAGAATGATCACTTTAACTGGTCGATCACCTTGGCATGTCTGCACAAATTCCTCCATATCTTTTGATTTAGAGCTCAGAATGACATGAATCCAATGCCGACATTAAACTAGCTCAATTTTCTATATTGTGACAAAATTTGAGGAAGAAATAGATACAATAAAGCATCCAAGCAATCCAATCTATCCCTAACTACGTGATGTCATGCATTATGCTTCATTTGTAAGCCTTTACTCAATGAGCACCAATGATCTGTTTAGAATGATCACTTTGACTAAGCGATCAGCTTGACATATCCACACTAAATCGTCCTTAACTTTTGATTTATAGGTCAGAATGACACGAATCCAGTGCCCACGTTAAGCTAGCTCAATTTTCTATATTCTGACAAAATTTCAGACAAAAATAGATATGACATTTGGCATCCAAGAAATCCAATCTATCCCAAACTGCGTGATGTCATGCATTATGCTTCATTTATAAGCCTTTACTCAATGAGCACCGATGATTAGTTTAGAATGATCAATTTAACTGATCGATCAACTTGACATGTGCACCCTAAATCGTCTGTAACGTTTGATTTATGGCTCAGAATGACATGAATCCAATGCCCACGTTAAGCTAGCTCAATTTTCTATATTGTGACAAAATTTGAGACAGAAATAGATACAATAAAGCGTCCAAGTAATCCATTCTATCCCTAACTACGTGATGTCATGCATTATGCTTCATTTGTAAGCCTTTACTCAACGAGCACCAATCATCTGTTTAGAATGATCACTTTGACTAAGCGATCAGCTTGACATGTCCGCACTAAATCATCCGTAACTTTTGATTTAGAGCTCCGAATGACACGAATCCAATTCCCACATTAAGCTAGCTCAATTTTCTATATTGTGACAAAATTGAGACTGAAATAGATACAATAAAGCGTCCAAGTAATCCAACCTATCCCTAACTGCGTGATGTCATGCATTATGCTTCATTTGTAAGCCTTTGCTCAATGAGCACCAATGATATGTTTAGAATGATCATTTTAACTAAGCGATCAACTTGACATGTCCTCACTAAAGCGTCCGTAACTTTTGATTTATAGTTCAGAATGACACGAATCCAATGCCCACGTTAATCTAGCTCAATTTTCTATATTCTAACAAAATGTCATACATAAATAGATTAAAAAAACCGTTCAAGTAATCCAATCTAGACAAAAATATGCTTCATTTATAAGCCTTTGCTAATTGTGCACTAATGATAAGGTTAAAATGATCTCTTTTTAACTGGCCGATCATGTTGACATGTCCGCACGAAATAAACCTTTACTTTTGATTTAGAACTTAGAATGACACGAATCCAACGCCCAGGTTAATCTAGCTCAATTCTCTATTTTGTAACAAAATTTGAGAAAAAATAAATACAAAAAAGGCATTCAAATAATCCAATCTAGCCAAAACTGCATGATCCCATGCATTATACTTCATTTATAAGCCTTTACTAAATGAGCACCAATGATCAGTTTAAAATGATAACTTTAACAGGCCGATCAACTTGACATGTCCGCACTAAATCGTCCCTAACTTTTGATTTAGAGCTCATAATGATACGAATCAAATGCCCACGTTAAGCTAGCTCAATTTTCTATATTGTAAAAAATTTGAGACAGAAATAGATACGACAAAGCGTCCAAGTAATCCAATCCATCCCTAACTGACTGATGTCATGTATTATGATCCATTTGTAAGCCTTTACTCAATGAGCACCAATGATCAGTTAAGAATGATCACTTTAACTGGCTGATACACTTGACATGTCCGCATTAAATCGTCCGTAATTTATGATTTATGGCTCAGAATGACACGAATCCAATGCTCACGTTAATCTAACTCAATTTTCTATATTGTGATAAAATTTGAGACAGAAATAGATTCAAAAATGCGTTCAAATAATCTAATTTAGACAAAACTGCATGATGTCATGCATTATGTTTCATTTATAAGCCTTTACTAAATGAGCACCAATGATCAGCTTATAATGATCATTTTAACTAGCCGATCAACTTGACATGTCCGCACGAAATCGTCCCTAACTTTTGATTTAGAGCTTAGAATGACACGAATCCAATGTCCACGTTAATCTAGCTCAATTCTCTATGTTCTAACAAAATTTAAGACATAAATAGATACGAAAAAGCGTTCAAGTAATAGAATCTAGCCAAAACTTCATGATCCCATGCATTATGATTCATTTATAAGCCTTTACTAAATGAGCAGAAATGATCAGTTTAGAATGATCACTTTAACTGGCCGATCAACTTGATATGTCTGCACTAAGCCGTCCCAAACTTTTGATTTATAGCTCAGAATGACACGAATCCAATGCCCATGTTAAGCTAGCTATATTTTCTATATTAAGACAAAATTTGATGCACGGCTAGATACGACAAAGCATCAAAGTAATTCAATGTATCCTAAACTGCGTGATGTCATGCATTATGCATCATTTATAAGCCTTTACTCAATGAGCACCAATGATCAGTTTAGAATGATCACTTTAACTGTGCGATAAACTTGACATGATCGCACAAAATAGTCCGTAACTTTTGATTTAGAACTTCGAATGACACAAATCCAATGCCCACATTTAGCTAGCTCAATTTTCTATATTGTGACATAATTTGAGACAGAAATAGATATAATAAAGTGTCCAAGTAATCCAATCTATATATCCCTAACTGCGTGATGTCATTCATTATGCTTCATTTGTAAGCATTTACTCAATGAACACCAATGATCTGTTTATAACGATCACTTTAACTAAGAGATAAACTTGACATGTCCACACTAAATCGTTTGTAGGTTTTGATTTATAGCTCAGAATGACACGAATCCAATGCCCACGTTAAGCTAGATCAATTTTCTATATTCTAACAAAATTTTAGTGAGAAATAGATTCAAAAAAGTGTTCAAAAAATCTAATCTAGACAAAAATGCATGATGCCATGCATTATGCTTCGTTTATAAGCCTTTACTAAATGAGCACCGAAATCGTCCCTAACTTTGATTTAGAGCTTAGAATGACACAAATCCAATGCCCACATTAATCTAGCTCAATTCTCTATGTTGTAACAAAATTTGAGACAGAAATATGTACAAAAAAGCATTCAAGTAATCCAATATAGCCAAAGTTTCATGATCCCACGCATTATAATTCATTTATAAGCCTTTACTCAATTACAACAAATGATGAGTTGAGAATGATCACTTTAACTGGCCGATAACCTTGACATGTCAGCACTAAATCGTCTCTAACTTTGGATTTAGAGCTTAGAATGACACGAATCAAATGCCCATGTTAATCTAACTCAATTTTCTATATTTTGACCAAATTTGAGACAGGAATAGATATGACAAAGCGTCCAAGTAATCCAATATATCCCTAACCGTGTGATGTCATGCATTATGCTTCAATTGTAAGCCTTTAGTCAATGAGCACCAATGATCAGTTTAAAATCATCACTTTAACTGGGCAATCAACTTGACATGTCCGCATTAAATCATCCGTAATTTATGATTTATAGCTCAGAATGACACGACTCCAATGCTCACGTTAATCTAACTCAATTTTCTATATTGTGATAAAATTTGAGACAGAAATAGATTTAAAATACGTTCAAATAATCCAATTTAGACAAAACTGCATGATGCCATGCATTATGTTTCATTTCTAAGCCTTTACTAAACGAGCACCAATGATCAGCTTAAAATGATCATTTTAACTAGCCGATCAACTTGACATGTCCACACGAAGTCATCCCTAACTTTTGATTTAGAGCTTAGAATGACACGAATCCAATGTCCACGTTAATCTAGCTCAATTCTCTTTGTTGTAACAAAATTTAAGACAGAAATAGATACGAAAAAGCGTTCAAGTAATAGAATCTAGCAAAAACTACATGATCCCATGCATTATGATTCATTTATAAGCCTTTACTCAATGAGCATAAATGATCAGTTTTGAATGATCACTTTAACTGGCCCATCAACTTGACATGTTTGTACTAAACCGTCCCAAACTTTTGATTTATAGCTCAGAATGACACGAATCCAATGCCCACGATAAGCAAGCTATATTTTCTATATTATGACAAAATTTGATGCACAACTACATACGACAAAGCATCAAAGTAATTCAATGTATCCCAAATTGCGTGATTTCATGCATTATGCATCATTTATAAGCCTTTACTCAATGAGCACCAATGATCAGTTTAGAATGATCACTTTAACTGTGCGATAAACTTGACATCATCGCACTAAATCGTTCGTAAGTTTTGATTTAGAGCTCCGGATGACACGAATACAATGCCCACATTTGGCTAGCTCAAATTTCTATATTGTGACAGAATTTGAGATAGAAATAGATATAATAAAGTGTCCAAGTAATCCAATCTATATATCCCTAACTGCGTGATGTCATTCATTATGCTTCATTTGTAAGCATTTACTCAATGAACACCAATGATATGTTTATAATGATCACTTTAACTAAGAGATCAACTTGACATGTCCACACTAAATCGTTTGTAGGTTTTGATTTATAGCTCAGAATGACACGAATCCAATGCCCACGTTAAGCTAGATCAATTTTCTATATTCTGACAAAATTTTAGTGAGAAATAGATTCAAAAAAGCGTTAAAAAATCAAATCTAGACAAAAATGCATGATGCCATGCATTATGTTTCGTTTATAAGCCTTTACAAAATGAGCACCAATGATAAGTTTAAAATGATCACTTTTTAACTAGCCAATCAACTTGACATGTCCGCACGAAATCGTCCCTAACTTTGATTTAGAGCTTAAAATGACACAAATCCAATGCCCACGTTAATCTAGCTCAATTCTCTATGTTGTAACAAAATTTGAGACCAAAATATATACAAAAAGCGTTCAAGTAATCCAATCTAGCCAAAGTTTCATGATCCCATGCATTATAATTCATTTATAAGCCTTTGCTCAATTATCACAAATGATGAGTTTAGAATGAGCACTTTAACGGGCCGATCAACTTGACATGTCCGCACTAAATCGTCCCTAACTTTAGATTTAGAGCTCATAATGATACGAATCAAATGCCCACGTTATTCTAACTTAAGTTTCTATATTTTGACCAAATTTGGGACAGGAATAGATACGACAAAGCGTCCAAGTAATCCAATATATCACTAACCATGTGATATCATGCATTATGCTTCATTTGTAAGCCTTTAGTCAATGAGCACCAATGATCAGTTTAAAATGATCACTTTAACTGGGCGATCAACTTGACATGTCCGCAATAAATTGTCCATAACTTTTGATTTAGAGATCAGAATGACATGAATCCAATGCCCACGCTAAGCTAGCTCAATTTTATATATTGTGACAAAGTTCGAGACAGAAATAGATTCAAAAAAGCGTTCAAGTAATCCAATTTAGCCAAAACTGCATGAGCCCATGCATTATTCTTCATTTATAAGCCTTTACTCAATGTGCACAAATGATCACTTTAACTGACCGATCAACTTGACATGTCCGCACTAAATCGTTCCTAACTTTTGATCTAAAGCTTAGAATGACACGAATCCAATGCTCACATTAAGCTAGCTCAATTCTCTACGTTGTAAGAAAATTTGAGACAAAAATAGATATAAAAAGCATTCAAGTAATCCAATCTAGCCAAAACTGCATGATCCCATGCATTATGCTTCATTTATAAGCCTTTACTAAATGACCACCAATGATCAGTTTAAAATGATAACTTTAACAGGCCGATCAACTTGACATGTCCGCACTAAATCGTCCCTAACTTTTGATTTAGAGCTCATAATGATACGAATCAAATGCCCACGTTAAGCTAGCTCAATTTTCTATATTGTAAAAAATTTGAGACAGGAATAGATACGACAAAGCGTCCAAGTAATCCAATCCATCCCTAACTGACTGATGTCATGTATTATGATTCATTTGTAAGCCTTTACTCAATGAGCACCAATGATCAGTTAAGAATGATCACTTTAACTGGCTGATACACTTGACATGTCCGCATTAAATCATCCGTAATTTATGATTTATGGCTCAGAATGACACGAATCCAATGCTCACGTTAATCTAACTCAATTTTCTATATTGTGATAAAATTTGAGACAGAAATAGATTCAAAAATGCGTTCAAATAATCTAATTTAGACAAAACTGCATGATGTCATGCATTATGTTTCATTTATAAGCCTTTACCAAATGAGCACCAATGATCAGCTTAAAATGATCATTTTAACTAGCCGATCAACTTGACATGTCCGCACGAAATCGTCCGTAACTTTTGATTTAGAGCTTAGAATGACACGAATCCAATGTCCACGTTAATCTAGCTCAATTCTCTATGTTGTAACAAAATTTAAGACATAAATAGATACGAAAAAGCGTTCAAGTAATAGAATCTAGCCAAAACTTCATGATCCCATGCATTATGATTCATTTATAAGCCTGTACTAAATGAGCAGAAATGATCAGTTTAGAATGATCACTTTAACTGGCCGATCAACTTGATATGTCTGCACTAAGCCATCCCAAACTTTTGATTTATAGCTCAGAATGACACGAATCCAATGCCCATGTTAAGCTAGCTATATTTTCGATATTAAGATAAAATTTGATGCACGGCTAGATACGACAAAGCATCAAAGTAATTCAATGTATCCTAAACTGCGTGATGTCATGCATTATGCATCATTTATAAGCCTTTACTCAATGAGCACCAATGATCAGTTTAGAATGATCACTTTAACTGTGCGATAAACTTGACATGATCGCACAAAATAGTCCGTAACTTTTGATTTAGAACTCCGAATGACACAAATCCAATGCCCACATTTAGCTAGCTCAATTTTCTATATTGTAACATAATTTGAGACAGAAATAGATATAATAAAGTGTCCAAGTAATCCAATCTATATATCCCTAACTGCGTGATGTCATTCATTATGCTTCATTTGTAAGCATTTACTCAATGAACACCAATGATCTGTTTATAACGATCACTTTAACTAAGAGATAAACTTGACATGTCCACACTAAATCGTTTGTAGGTTTTGATTTATAGCTCAGAATGACACGAATCCAATGCCCACGTTAAGCTAGATCAATTTTCTAAATTCTAACAAAATTTTAGTGAGAAATAGATTCAAAAAAGTGTTCAAAAAATCTAATCTAGACAAAAATGCATGATGCCATGCATTATGCTTCGTTTATAAGCCTTGACTAAATGAGCACCAATGATAAGTTTAAAATGATCACTTTTTAACTGGCCGATCAACTTGACATGTCTGCACGAAATCGTCCCTAACTTTGATTTAGAGCTTAGAATGACACAAATCCAATGCCCACATTAATCTAGCTCAATTCTCTATGTTGTAACAAAATTTGAGACAGAAATATGTACAAAAAAGCATTCAAGTAATCCAATATAGCCAAAGTTTCATGATCCCACGCATTATAATTCATTTATAAGCCTTTACTCAATTACAACAAATGATGAGTTGAGAATGATCACTTTAACTGGCCGATAACCTTGACATGTCAGCACTAAATCGTCTCTAACTTTGGATTTAGAGCTTAGAATGACACGAATCAAATGCCCATGTTAATCTAACTCAATTTTCTATATTTTGACCAAATTTGAGACAGGAATAGATATGACAAAGCGTCCAAGTAATCCAATATATCCCTAACCGTGTGATGTCATGCATTATGCTTCAATTGTAAGCCTTTAGTCAATGAGCACCAATGATCAGTTTAAAATGATCACTTTAACTGGGCGATCAACTTGACATGTCCGCATTAAATCATCCGTAATTTATGATTTATAGCTCAGAATGACACGACTCCAATGCTCACGTTAATCTAACTCAATTTTCTATATTGTGATAAAATTTGAGACAGAAATAGATTTAAAATACGTTCAAATAATCCAATTTAGACAAAACTGCATGATGCCATGCATTATGTTTCATTTCTAAGCCTTTACTAAACGAGCACCAATGATCAGCTTAAAATGATCATTTTAACTAGCCGATCAACTTGACATGTCCACACGAAGTCATCCCTAACTTTTGATTTAGAGCTTAGAATGACACGAATCCAATGTCCACGTTAATCTAGCTCAATTCTCTTTGTTGTAACAAAATTTAAGACAGAAATAGATACGAAAAAGCGTTCAAGTAATAGAATCTAGCAAAAACTACATGATCCCATGCATTATGATTCATTTATAAGCCTTTACTCAATGAGCATAAATGATCAGTTTTGAATGATCACTTTAACTGGCCCATCAACTTGACATGTTTGTACTAAACCGTCCCAAACTTTTGATTTATAGCTCAGAATGACACGAATCCAATGCCCACGATAAGCAAGCTATATTTTCTATATTATGACAAAATTTGATGCACAACTACATACGACAAAGCATCAAAGTAATTCAATGTATCCCAAATTGCGTGATTTCATGCATTATGCATCATTTATAAGCCTTTACTCAATGAGCACCAATGATCAGTTTAGAATGATCACTTTAACTGTGCGATAAACTTGACATCATCGCACTAAATCGTTCGTAAGTTTTGATTTAGAGCTCCGGATGACACGAATACAATGCCCACATTTGGCTAGCTCAAATTTCTATATGGTGACATAATTTGAGATAGAAATAGATATAATAAAGTGTCCAAGTAATCCAATCTATATATCCCTAACTGCGTGATGTCATTCATTATGCTTCATTTGTAAGCATTTACTCAATGAACACCAATGATATGTTTATAATGATCACTTTAACTAAGAGATCAACTTGACATGTCCACACTAAATCGTTTGTAGGTTTTGATTTATAGCTCAGAATGACACGAATCCAATGCCCACGTTAAGCTAGATCAATTTTCTATATTCTGACAAAATTTTAGTGAGAAATAGATTCAAAAAAGCGTTAAAAAATCAAATCTAGACAAAAATGCATGATGCCATGCATTATGTTTCGTTTATAAGCCTTTACAAAATGAGCACCAATGATAAGTTTAAAATGATCACTTTTTAACTAGCCAATCAACTTGACATGTCCGCACGAAATCGTCCCTAACTTTGATTTAGAGCTTAAAATGACACAAATCCAATGCCCACGTTAATCTAGCTCAATTCTCTATGTTGTAACAAAATTTGAGACCAAAATATATACAAAAAGCGTTCAAGTAATCCAATCTAGCCAAAGTTTCATGATCCCATGCATTATAATTCATTTATAAGCCTTTGCTCAATTATCACAAATGATGAGTTTAGAATGAGCACTTTAACGGGCCGATCAACTTGACATGTCCGCACTAAATCGTCCCTAACTTTAGATTTAGAGCTCATAATGACACGAATCAAATGCCCACGTTATTCTAACTTAATTTTCTATATTTTGACCAAATTTGGGACAGGAATAGATACGACAAAGCGTCCAAGTAATCCAATATATCACTAACCATGTGATATCATGCATTATGCTTCATTTGTAAGCCTTTAGTCAATGAGCACCAATGATCAGTTTAAAATGATCACTTTAACTGGGCGATCAACTTGACATGTCCGCAATAAATTGTCCATAACTTTTGATTTAGAGATCAGAATGACATGAATCCAATGCCCACGCTAAGCTAGCTCAATTTTATATATTGTGACAAAGTTCGAGACAGAAATAGATTCAAAAAAGCGTTCAAGTAATCCAATTTAGCCAAAACTGCATGAGCCCATGCATTATTCTTCATTTATAAGCCTTTACTCAATGTGCACAAATGATCACTTTAACTGACCGATCAACTTGACATGTCCGCACTAAATCGTTCCTAACTTTTGATCTAAAGCTTAGAATGACACGAATCCAATGCTCACATTAAGCTAGCTCAATTCTCTACGTTGTAAGAAAATTTGAGACAAAAATAGATATAAAAAGCATTCAAGTAATCCAATCTAGCCAAAATAGCATGATCCCATGCATTATGCTTCATTTATAAGCCTTTACGCAATGAGCACAAATAATCAGTTTAGAATGATCACTTTAACTGGCCGATCAACTTGACATGTCCGCACAAAATCGTACCTAACTTTTGATTTATAGCTTAGAATGACACGAATCCAATGCCCACGTTAAGCTAGCTAAATTTTCTATACTATGACAAAATTTGATGCAGAACTAGATATGATAATGTATCAAAGTAATTCAATGTATCATGAACTGCGTGATGTCATGCATTATGCATCATGCATTATGCATTTAACTGGCCGATCACCTTGGCATGTCTGCACAAATTCCTCCGTATCTTTTGATTTAGAATTCAGAATGACACGAATCCAATGCCGACATTAAGCTAGCTCAATTTTCTATATTGTGACAAAATTTGAGACAGAAATAGATACAATAAAGCGTCCAAGTAATCCATTCTATCCCTAACTACGTGATGTCATGCATTATGCTTCATTTGTAAGCCTTTACTCAATGAGCACCAATGATCTGTTTAGAATGATCACTTTGACTAAGCGATCAGCTTGACATATCCACACTAAATCGTCCTTAACTTTTGATTTATAGGTCAGAATGACACGAATCCAGTGCCCACGTTAAGCTAGCTCAATTTTCTATATTCTGACAAAATTTCAGACAAAAATAGATATGACATTTGGCATCCAAGAAATCCAATCTATCCCAAACTGCGTGATGTCATGCATTATGCTTCATTTATAAGCCTTTACTCAATGAGCACCAATGATCAGTTAAGAATGATCACTTTAACTGGCCGGTCAACTTGACATGTCCGCACTAAATCGTCCGTAACTTATGATTTCAAGCTCTGAAGGACACGAATCCAATGCCCACGTTAAGCTAGCTCAATTTTCTATATTGTGATAAAATTTGAGACTGAAATAGATAGACAAATCGTCCAAGTAATCCAATCTATCCCGAACTGCGTGATGTCATGCATTGTTCATCATTTATAAGCCTTTACTCAGTGAGCACCAATGATCAGTTTAGAATGATCACTTTAACTGGCCGATCAACTTGACATGTCCGCACTAAATCGTCCTTCAATTTTGATTTAGAGCTCAAAATAACAAAAATCCAATGCCCACTTTAAGCTAGCTCAATTTTCTATATTGTGAAAAAATTTGAGACCGAAATAATACGACAAAGTGTCCATGTACTCTAATCTATCCCGAACTACGTGATGCAATGCATTATGTTTCATTTATAAGCCTTTATTCAATGAGCACAAATGATCAGTTTAGAATGATAACTTTAACTAGGCGATCAAGTTGACATGCCCGCATTAAATCGTCCATAAGTTTTGATATAAATCTTAGAATAACACGAATCCAATGCCCACATTAGGCTAGCTCTATTTTCTATATTATGACCAAATTTGACACAAAATAGATACGAAAAAGCGTTCAAGTAATCCAATCTAGCCAAAACTGCGTGATGCCATGCATTATGTTTCATTTATAAGCCTTTACTCAATGAGCACCAATGATCAGTTAAAAATGATCACTTTAGCTGGCCGATCAACTTGACATGTCCGCACTAAATCGTCCGCAAGTTATGATTTATAGCTCAGAATGACACGAATCCAATGCCCACATTAATCTAACTCAATTTTCTATATTGTGACAATATTTGAGACAGAAATAGATTAAAAAAGCGTTCAAGTAATCCAATCTAGACATAACTGCGTGATGCCTTGCATTATGCTTCATTTATAAGCCTTTACTAAATGAACACCAATGATCAGTTTAAAATGATCACTTTAACTGGCCGATCAACTTGACATGTCCGCACTAAATCGTCCCTAATTTTTTATTTAGAGCATAGAATGACACGAATCCAATGCCCATGTTAATCTAGCTCAATTCTCTATGTTGTAACAAAATTTGAGACAGAAATAGATACAAAAAGCATTCAAGTAATCCAATCTAACCAAAACTGCATGATCCCATGCATTATGATTCATTTATATGCCATTACTCAATGAGCACGAATGATCAGTTTAGAAGGCTCACTTTAACTGGCCGATCAACTTGACATGTCCGCACTAAATCATCCCTAACATCTGGTTTAGAGGTCCGAATGACAAGAATCCAATGCCCACGTTAACCGATCTCAATTTTCTCTATTTCTCTATTTGAGGTAGAAATAGATATGAAAAAGCATTCAAGTAATCCAATCTAGCAAAAACTCCGTGATGCCATGCATTATGCTTCATTTATAAGCATTTACTCAATGAGCACCAATGATCAGTTCAAAATGATCACTTTAACTGGCCGATCAACTTGATATGTCCGCACTAAATCGTCCGTAACTTATAATTTAGAGCTTAGAATGACACAAATCCAATGCTCTATGTTGTAACAAAATTTGAGATAGAAATAGATATGACAAAGTGTCCATGTAACCCAATCTATCCGGAAATGCGTGATGCCATGCATTATGCTTCATTTATAAGCCTTTACTCAATGAGCACAAATGATCAGTTTAGAATGATAACTTTCACTAGGAGATCAACTTGACATGTCCAGACTAAATCGTCCATAACTTTTCATTTAGAGCTCAGAATAGCAAGAATCCAATGCTCACGTTAAGCAAGCTCAATTTTCTATATTGTGACAAATTTGCACAAAAATAGATACGAAAATGCGTTCAAGTAATCCAATCTAGCCAAAACTGTGTGATGCCATCCGTTATGATTCATTTATAAGCCTTCACTCAATGAGCACCAATGATGAGTTCAGAATCATCCCTTTAACTGGCAGATCAACTTGACATATCTGCACTAAATCGTCACCAACTTTGATTTAGAGCTCAGAATGACACGAATTCAATGCCCATTTTCAGCTAGCTCAATTCTCTATGTTGTGACAAATTTTGAGGCGAAAATAGATAAGATAAAGTTTTCATGTAATCCAATCTATCCCAAACTTCGTGATGCCATGCATTATGCTTCATTTATAAGCGTTTACTCAATGAGCACCAATGATCAGTTAAGAATGATCACTTTAACTGGCCGGTCAACTTGACATTTCCGCACTAAATCATCCGTAACTTTTGATTTATAGCTCTGAATAATACGAATCCAATGTCCACGTTAAGCTAGCTTAAGTTTCTATATTCTTACAAAATTTAACACAAAAATAGATACGAAATAGCGATCAAGTAATCCAATCTATCTAGCCAAAACTGCGTGATGTCATATATGCATTATGCTTCATTTATAAGCCTTTATTCGATGAGCACCAATGATCAATTTAGAATGATCACTTTAACTGGCCGATCAACTTGACATGTCCGCACTAAATCGTCCCTAAATTTTGATTGAGAGCTCAGAATGACACAAATCCAATAGCCACGTTAAGCTAACTCAATTCTCTATTTTTGAAGAAAATGTGAGACAGAAATAGGGACAAAAAAGCGTCCAAGTATTCCAATCTGTCCCGGACTGCGTGATGCCATGCATTATGCTTCATTTCTAAGCCTTTACTCAATGAGCACAAATGGTCAGTTTATAATGATAATTTTAACTACGCAATCAACTTCAAATGTCCGCACTAAATCGTCCGTAACTTTGATTTAGAGTTCTGAATAACATGAATCAGATGCCCACGTTAAGATAGCTCAATTTTCAGTATTATGACAAACATTTGACACAAAAATAGATACGAATAAGCGTTCAAGTAATCCAATCTAGCCAAAACTGCGTGATGCATGCATTATGCTTCATTTAAAAGCCTTTACTCAATGAGCACCAATGATCAGTTTAGAATGATCACTTTAACTGGCCGATGAACTTGACATTTCCGCACCAAATCGTCCCTAGCTTTTGATTTTGAGCTCAGAATGACACGAATCCAATGCACACGCTAAACTAGCTCAATTCTCTATGTTGTAACAAAATTTGAGACAGAAATAGATACAAAAAAGCGTTCAAGTAATCCAATCTAGCCAAAACTCCATGATGCCATGCATTATTCTTTATTTATAAGCTTTTACTCAATGAGCACAAATGATCAGTTTAACTGGCCGATTAACTTGACATGTACTCACTAAATCTTCCCTAACTTTTGATTTAGAGCTCAGAATGACAGTAATACAAAGCCCATGCTAAGCTAGCTCAATTCTCTATGTTGTGAAAAACTTTGAGATAGAAATAGATACAAAAAAGCGTTCAAGTAATCCAATCAATCCTGAACTGTGTCATGCGATGCATTATACTTCTTTTATAAGTATTTACTCAATGAGCAGAAATGATCAGTTTAGAAAGATACCTTAACTAGGCCATCAAATTGACATGTCCGCATTAAATGGTTTGTAACTTTTGATTTAGAGCTCAGAATAACACGGATCCAATGCCCACGTTAAGCTAGCTCAATTTTCTATATTTTGACAAAATTTGACAAAAAAATAGATACGAGAAACTGTTCAAGTAATCCAATCTAGCCAAAACTGCATGATTCAATGCATTATGCTTCATTTATAAGCCTTTACTCAATGATCACCAATGATCATTTTAAAATGATCACTTTAACTGGCCGATCAACTTGACATGTCCTCACTAAATCGTCCGTAACTTTTGGTTTAGAGCTTAGAATGACACGAATCCAATGCCCACGTTAAGCTAGCTCAATTCTCTATGTTGTAACAAAATTTGAGATAGAAATAGATACGACCAAGTGTCCATGTAATCCAATCTATCCCAAACTGTGTGATGCCATGCATTATGCTTCGTTTATAAGCCTTTACTCAATGAGCACAAATGATCAGTTTAGAATGATAACTTTAACTAGGAGATCAACTTGACACGTCCGGACTAAATCGCCCGTAACTTTTAATTTAGAGCTTAGAATAACAAAAATCCAATGCACATGTTAAGCTAGCTCAATTTTCTATATTGTTACAAATATTGACATAAAAAATAGATACGAAAATGTGTTCAAGTAATCCAATCTAGCCAAAACTGCGTGATGCCATCCGTTATGATTCATTTATAAGCCTTCACTCAATGAGCACCAATGATGAGTTTAGAATAATCACTTTAACTGGCAGATCAACTTGACATATCCGCACTAAATCGTCATGAAGTTTTGATTTAGAGCTCAGTATGACACGAATTCAATGCTTACGTTAAGATAGCTCAATTCTCTATGTTGTGACAAAATTTTAGACGAAAATAGATAAGATAAAGTGTTCGTGTAATCCAATCTATCCCAAACTTCGTGATGCCATGCATTATGCTTCATTTATAAGCATTTACTCAATGAGCACCAATGATCAGTCAAGAATTATCACTTTAACTAGCCGGTCAACTTAACATTTCCGCACTAAATTGTTTGTAACTTTTGATTTATAGCTCAGAACAATACGAATCCAATGTCCACGTTAAGTTAGCTTAAGTTTCTATATTCTTACAAAATTTAACACAAAAATAGATACAACACAGCAATCAAGTAATCCAATCTAGCCAAAACTGCGTGATGCCATGCATTATGCTTCATTTATAAGCTTTTACTCAATGAGCACCCATGATCAGTTTAGAATGATCACTTTAACTGGCCGATCAACTTACTAGTCCACACTAAATTTTCCCTAAATTTTGATTTAGAGCTCAGGAAGACACGAATCCAGTGCCCATGTTAAGCTAAGTCAATTCTCTATTTTTGGACAAAATGTGAGACTGAAATAGGGACGAAAAGCGTCCAAATATTTCAATCTATCCCGAACTACGTGATGCCATGCATTATGCTTCATTTGTAAGCCTTTACTCAAAAAGCACAAATGATCAGTTTATAATGATAACTTTAACTACGCGATCAACTTGACATGTCCGCACTAAATCGTCCGTAACTTTTATTTCGAGCTCGGAATAATATGAATCCGGTGCCCACGTTAAGATAGCTCAATTTTCGGTATTGTGACAAAATTTGACACAAACATAGATACGAATAAGCGTTCAAGTAATCCAGTCTAGCCAAAACTGCGTGATGCCATGTATTATGCTTCATTTATAAGCCTTTACTCAATGAGCACCAATGATCAGTTTAGAATGATCACATTAACTGGCCGATCAACTTGACATTGCCGCACTAAATCGTCCATAACCTTTTGATTTTGAGCTTAAAATGACACGAAATTCAATGCACATGTTAAACTAGCTCAATTCTCTATGTTGTAACAAAATTTGAAATAGAAATAGATACAAAAAAGCATTCAAGTAATCCAATCTAGCCAAAATTGCATGATGCTTTGCAATATTTTTTATTTATAAGCCTTTACTCAATGAGCACAAATGATCAGTTTAGAATGATCACTTTAACTAGCCGATCAACTTGACATTTTCGCACTAAATCATCCCTAACTTTTTATTTAGAGCTCAGAATGAGACAAATCCAATGCCCACGTTAAGCTAGCTCAATTCTCTATGTTGTGATAAAATTTGAGATAGAAATAGATTCAAAAAGGCGTTCAAGTAATCCAATCAATCCCGAACTGCGTGATGTCATGCGTTATGCATCATTTATAAGCCTTTACTCAGTGAGTACCAATGATCAGTTAAGAATTATCACTTTAACTGGCTGATCAACTTGACATGTTTGCACTAAATCGTCCGTAACTTTTTATTTAGAGCTCAGAATGACAGGAATCCAATCCCCACGTTAATTTTCTATATTATGACAAAATTTGTGAGAGAAATAGATACAATAAATTGTATAAATAATCCAATCTATTCTGAACTACATGATATCGTGCATTATGCTTCATTTATTAGCCTTTACTCAATGAGCACCAATTATCTGTTTTGAATGATCACTTTAACTGGACGATCAACTCGACATATCCGGACTAAATCATCCCTAACTTTTCATTTTGAGCTCAGAACGACACGAATCCAATGCCACGGTAAACAAGCTCAATTTTATATGTCGTAACAAAATTTGAGATAGAAACAGATACAAAAAGGCGATCAAGTAATCCAATCAATCCCGAAATGCATGATGTCATGCATTATGCATCATTTATAAGCCTTTACTCAATGAGCACCAATGATTTGTTAAGAATGATCACTTTAACTGGGCAATCAACTTGACATGTCTGCACTAAATCGTCCGTAACTTTTGATTTAGAGCTCAAAATGACACGAATCCAGTGGTCACGTTAAACTAGCTCAATTATCTATATTGTGACAAAATTTCGTAGAGAAATAGATACGATAAATTTTCCAAAATATCCAGTCTATTATGAACTACATGATATCGTGCATTATGATTCATTTATAAGCCTTTACTCAATGAGCACCAATGATCAGTTTAGAATGATCACTTTAACTTGCCGATCAACTTGATATATCTGCACCAAATCATCTGTAACTTTTGATTTACTGCTCAGAATGACACGAATTCAATGCACACGTTAAGCTAGCTCAATTTTCTATATTGTGACAAAATCTGATACAGAAATAGATACGACAAAGTTTCCATGTAATCGAATCTATCCCGAGCTGGGTGATGCCATGTATTACGCTTCATTTATAAGCCAATGAGAACAAATGATCAGTTTAGAATGATCACTTTAAGTAGGCGATCAACTTGACATGTCCGCACTAAATCGTCTGTAACTTTTGATATATAGCTCAGAATAACACGAATCCAATGTCCACGTTAAGCTAGCTCGATTTTCTATATTGTGACAAAATTTTCGACAAAACTAGATAGGACAAAGCATCCAACTAATCCAATCTATACCAAACTGCGTGATACCAATGCCTATACTTCATTTATAAGCCTTTACTCAATGAGCACCAATGATAAGTTTAGAATGATCACTTTAACTGGCCGATCAACTTGATGTCCGCACTAAATCGTCCCTTACTAGCTCAATTCTCTATGTTGTGACATAATTTGAGACAGAAATAGGTACAAAAATGCGTTCAAGTAATCCAATCTAACCAAAACTACATGATGCCATGCATTATGCTTCATTTATCAGGATTTACTCAATGAGAACAAATGATCAGTTTAGAATGATAACTTTAACAGGCCGATCAACTTTACATGTCCGCACTAAATCGTCACTAACTTTTGATTTAGAGCTCAGAATGACATGAATCCAATGCCCACGTTTAGCTAGCTCAATTCTCTATGTTGTGAAAAAAATTTGAGATAGAAATAGATACAAAATGCATTCAAGTAATCCAATCTAGCAAAAATTGCATGATGCCATGCATTATCCTTCATTTATCAGCTTTTACTCAATGAGAGCAAATGATCAGTTTAGAATGATCACTTTAACTGGCCGATCAACTTGACATGTCCGCACTAAGTCGTCCGTAACTTTTGATTTAGAGCTCAAAATGACACGAATCCAATGCCCATGTTAAGCTAGCTCGATTTTCTATATTTTGACCAAATTTGAGGTAGATATAAATACGAAAACGCGTCCAAGTAATCCAATGTATCCCAAGCTGTGTGATGTCATGCATTATGCATCATTTATAAGCCTTTAATCAATGAGCACCAATGATCAGTTTAGAATGATCACTTTAACTGGCCCATCAACTTGACATGTCTACACTAAATCGTCCGTAACTTTTGATTTAGAGCTCACAATGACACGAATACAATGCCCACGTACGGTAGCTCAATTTTCTATATTGTGACAAAATTTGAGATAGAAATAGATACCACAAAGCGTTCAAATAATCCAATCTATCCTGAACTAGTGATGTCATGCATTATGCTTCATTTATAAGCTTTTACTCAATGGGTACCAGTGATCAGTTTAGAATGATCAATTTATCTGGCAGATCAACTTTACATGTATGCACTAAATCGTCTGTATCTTTTGATTTATAGCTCAAAATGACACGAATCCAATGCCCACGTTAAGCTAGCTCAATTTTCTATATCGTGAAAAAATTTGAGATAGAAATAGATACAACAAAGAGTCCAAGCAATCCAATCTATTCCAAACTGCGTGATGTCATGCATTATGCTTCATTTGTAAGCCTTTTACTCAATAAGCACCAATGATCAGTTTAGAATGATCACTTTAGCTGGCCGATCAATTTGACATGTCCGCACTAAATCGTCCGTAACTTTTGATTTAGAGCTCAGAATAACACGAATCCTATGCCCACATTAAGCTAGCTCAATTTTCTATATTGTGACAAAAATTGATACAAAAACAGATATGAAATGCGTTCAAGTAATCCAAACTATCGAAAACTGCGTGATGCCATGCATTATAAATTATTTATAAGCCTTTACTAAATGAGCACCAATGATGAGTTTAGAATGATCACTTTAACTGGCCGATCAACTTGGCATAGCCGTACTAAATGGACCCTAACCTTTGATTTAGAGCTTTGAATGTCACGAATCCAATGCCCACGTTAAGCTAGCTAAATTCTCTATGTTGTGACAAAATTTGAGCTAGAAAATGATACAAAAAAGCGTTCAAGTAATCCAATCTAGCCAAAACCGCATGATGCCATGCGTTATGGTTCATTCATAAGCCTTTACTAAATGAGCACAATTGATCAGCTTAGAATGATCACTTTAAGTAGGCGATCAACTTGACATGTCCGCACTAAATCGTCCATAACTTTTGATATATAGCTCCGAATAACACGAATCTAATGTCCACGTTAAGCTAGCTCAGTTTTCTATATTGTGACAAAATTTGACACAAAATAGATACAAAAAAGCTTTCAAATAATCCAATATAGCCAAAACTGCGTGATACCATGCATTATGCTTCATTCATAAGCCTTTTCTCTATGAGCACCAATGCTCAGTTTAGAATGATCACTTTAACTTGCCGATCAACTTGAGATGTCTGCACTAAATTGTCCCTTACTTTTGATTTAAAGGTCAGAATGACACGAATCCAATGCCCACGTTAAGCTAGCTCAATTTTATATATTATGACAAAATTTCAGACAAAAATTGATACGACAAAACGTCTAAGCACTCCAATCTATCCCAAACTGCGTGATATCATGCATTATGCTTCATTTATAAGCTTTTACTCAATGAACACCAATGATCAGTTTAGAATGATCACTTTAACTGGCCGATCAAGTTGACATGTGCGCACTAAATCATCCGTAACTTTTGACTTAGTGCTTAGAATGACACGAATCCAATGCCCACGTTAAGCTAACTCAATTTTCTATATTGTGTCTAAATTTTAGACAGAAATAGATACGACAAAGTGTCCATGTAATCCAATTTATCCCAAACTGTGTGATACCATGCATTATGCTTCATTTATATACTTTTACTCAATGAGCACCAATGATCAGTTTGGAATGATCCCTTCAACTGCCAGATCAATTTGACATGTCCGCACTCTATCGTCCGTAACTCATATTTTACAGCTCAGAATGACACGCATCGAATTCCCAGGTTAAGCTAGCACAATGCAACAAAATTTGAGACAGAAATAGATAAGGCAAAGTGTCCAACTAATCCAATCTATCCCGAAGTGTGCGATGCCATGCATTATGCTTCATTTATAAGCCCTTACTCAATGAGCACCAACGATCAGTTAAAAATGATCATTTTAACTGACCGATCAACTTGACATGTCCACATTAAATCGTTTGAAACTTTTGATTTAGTGCTCAGAATAAAAAAAATCCAATGCCCACGTTAAGCTAGCTCAATTTTCTATATTGTGACCGAATTTCACACAAAATAGATACGAAAAAGCGTTCAAGTAATCCAAGCTTGCCAAAACTGCGTGATGCCATGCATTATGCTTCATTTATAAGCCTTTACTCAATGATCACCAATGATTAGTTTATAATGATAACTTTAACTGGCCGATCAGCTTGATATGTCTGCACTAATTCATCCATAACTTTTGATTTAGAGCTCAGAATATCACAAATCCAATGCCCACGTTAAGCTAGCTCAATTTTCTATATTGTGACAAAATTTGAGACAAAAATAGATACAAAAAAGTACCCATGTAATCCAATGTATCCCGAACTGCGTGACGCTCTGCATTATGCTTCATTTATATGCTTTACTCAATGAGCATCAATGATCAGATTAGAATGATCACTTTAACTAGCCGACCAACTTGATATGTCCGAATGATCAGATTAGAATGATCACTTTAACTAGCCGACCAACCGTAACTTTTAATTTAGAGCTCAGACTGACCCGAATCCAATGCTCATGATAAACTAGCTAAATCAGTTTAAAGTGATCAATTTACCTAGGAGATCAACTTGACATGTCTGCACTAAATTGTCCATAACTTTTGATTTAGAGCTCAAAATAACAAGAAGCGAATGCCCACGTTAAACTAGCTCAATTTTCTTTATTGTGATAAAATTTAACACCAAAAATAGATACGGCAAAGCATCCAAGTAATCTAATCTATCCCGAACTGCGTGATATCATGCATTATGCTTCATTTATTAGGCTTTACTCAATGAGCACCATTAATCAGTTTAGAATGATCACTTTAACTGGCCGATCAACTTGATATGTCCGCAATAAATCGCCCGTAACTTTTGATTTAGAGCTCAGAATGACACAAATCCAATGCCCACGTTAAGCAAGCTCAATTTTCTATCTTTTCACAAAATTTGAGACACAAATAGATGCAACAAAGCGTCCATGTAATCATATCTATCCCGAACTGTGTGATGCCATGCATTGTGCTTCATTTATAAGCTTTTACTCAGTAAGCACCAATGATCAGTTTAGAATGATCACTTTAACTGCTCGATCAACTTGACATGTCCGCATTAAATCGTCCGTAACTTATTTTTTAGAGCTAAAACTAAAACGAATCCAATGCCCACGTTAAGCTAGCTTAATTTTCTATATTGTGACACAATTTGAGACAGAAATATATATCAAAAAGTATTCAAGTAATCCAATCTAGCCAAAATTACGTGATGCCATGCATTATGCTTCATTTACAAGCCTTTGCTCAATGAGAACCAATGATCAGTTTAGAAAGATTACTTTAACTAGGCGATCAACTTGACATGTCCGCACTAAAGCGTGCGTAACTTTTGATTTAGATCTCATAATAAGACGAATCTAATGTCCATGTTAAGCTAGCTCAATTTTGAACATTGTATCAAAATTTGAGACAGAAATAGATACGACAAAGCTCCCAAGTAATCCAATCTATCCCAAACTGCGTGATGTCATGCATTATGCTTCATTTATAAGCCTTTACTCAATGAGCACCGATGATTAGTTTAGAATGATCAATTTAACTGATCGATCAACTTGACATGTGCACCCTAAATCGTCTGTAACGTTTGATTTATGGCTCAGAATGACATGAATCCAATGCCCACGTTAAGCTAGCTCAATTTTCTATATTGTGACAAAATTTGAGACAGAAATAGATACGACAAAGCGTCCATGTCACTCTATCCCAAACTGCGTGATGCCATGCTTTATACTTCATCTATAAGTGTTTACTTAATGAGTATCAGTGATCAGTTTAGAATGATCACTTTAACAAGATGATCAACTTGACATGTCCGCACTAAATTGTCCGTAACTTTTGATTTAAAGCTCTGAATAACACGAATCCAATGCCCACATTAAGGTAGCTCAATTTTCTTTATTGTGAAAAACTTTGAGACAGAAATAGATAAGAAAAAGCGTTCAAGTAATCCAATATAGCCAAAACTGCGTGATGCCATGCATTATGCTTCATTTATAAGCATTTACTCAGTGAGCACCAATGATCAGTTTAGAATGATCACTTTAACTGCACGATCAACTTAACATTTCCATATTAAGTCATCCGTAACTTACGTTTTAGAGCTAAAACTGGCTCGAATCAAGTGCTCACATTAAGCTAGCTCAATTTCTATATTGTGACAAAATTTGAAACAGAAATAGATACGACAATAGCGTCTAAGAAATCCAATCTATCCTGAACTCTGTGATGTCATGCATTATGCTTCATTTATAAGCCTTTACTCAATGAGCACTAACGATTAGTTTAGAATGATAACTTTAGCTGGCCGATCAACTTCACATTTCAAGACTAAATCATCCATAACTTTTGATTTAGAGCTCAAAATGACACGAATCCAATACCCACGTTAACCTAGCTTAATTTTCTATATTGTGAGAAAATTTGAGGCATAAATATATTCAAAAAGGCGTTCAATTAATCCAATCCAGCCAAAACTGCGTGATGCCATGCATTATGCTTCATTTATAAGCCTTTATTCAATGAGCCCCAATGATCAGTTTAGAATGATCACTTTAACTTTTGATCAGCTTGACATGTCCGCAGTTTAGAATGACATGAATCCAATGCCCAGGTTAGGCTAGCTCAATTTTCTATATTGTGACAATATTTGAGACATAAATAGATACAAAAAAGCATTCAAGTAATCCAATCTATCCGAACTGCATGATGTCATGCATTATGCTTCATTTTTAAGGCTTTACTCAATGAACACCAATGGTCAGTTTAGAATGATCACTTTAATTGGCCGATCATTTCGACATGTCTGCAATAAATCGTCCCTAACATATGATTAGGAGCTCAGAATGACACGAATCCAATGCCCATTTTAAGCTAGCTCAATATCTATATTGTGACAAATTTAAGACAGAAATAGATATGATAAAGTGTCCAAGTAACCCTATCTATCACCAACTTCATGATGTCATGCATTATGCTTCATTTATAAGCTTTAACTCAATGAGCACCAATTATCAGTTTAGAATGATCACTTTAACTGGCCGATCAAATTGAAATGTCCGCACTAAATCATCCGTAATTTTTAATTTAGATCTCAATGACACGAATCCAATACCCACATTAAGCTAGCTCGATTTCTATATTGTTACATAATCTGAGACCGAAATAGATACGACAAAGCATCCATGTAATCCAATCTATCCCAAACTGCGTGATGCCATGAAATATGCTTCATTTATATGCTTTTACTCAATAAGCACCAATGATCAGTTTAGAAGGATCGCTTTAACTGGCCAATAAACTTGAAATGTCCGCACTAAATCGTTGTAACTTTTGATTTAGATCTCAGAATGACACGAATCCAATGCCCACAATAAGCTAGCTCATTTTTTTATATTGTGAAAAAATTTGAGATAGAACTAGATACGACAAAGCATCCAAGTAATCCACTCAATCCCAAACTGTGTGATGCCATGTCTTATGCTTCATTTATAAGGGTTTACTTAATGAGTACCAATGATCAGTTTAGAATGATCACTTTAACTATGCGATCAACTTGACATGTCTGCACTAAATCGTCCTTAGCTTTTGATTTAGAGCGCACAATAACACAAATCCAATTCCCATGTTAAACTAGCTCAATTTTCAAAATTCTGACAAAATTTTAGATAGAAATAGATACGAAAAGGTGTTGATGTAATCCAATCTATGCCAAACTGCGTGATGCCATGCATTATGCTTCATTTATATGCCTTTACTCAATGGGCACCAATGATCAGTTTAGAATCATCTCTTAACCTGGCCGATCAACTCAACATGTCCACACCAAATCCTCCATAACGTTTGATTTAGCGCTCAGAATGACACGAATCAAATGCCCACGTTAAGCTAGCGCAATTTTCTATATTTTGACAAAGTTTGAGACAAAAATAGATACGACAAAGCATCTATATAATCCAATCTATTCCGAACTGCGTGATACTATGCATTATGCTTCATTTATATGCCATTACTCAATGAGCACCAGTGATCAGTTAAGAATTATCACTTTAACTGGCTGATCAACTTGACATGTCCGCATTAAATCGTCCGTAACTCATGATTTAGAGCTCAAACTCACATGAATCCAATGACCACGTTGAGCTAGCTAAATTTTTTATATTGTGACCAAATTTGTAACAAAAATAGATACGAAAAAGAGTTCAAGTAATCACATCTAGCCAAAACTGCGTGATGCTATTCATTATGCTTCATTTATAAGCCTTTACTCAATGAGCACCAATGATCAGTTTAGAATGATCAATGTAACTGGCCGATCTTGACATGTTCACACTAAATCGACTGTACTTTTGATTTAGAGCTCAAAATTACAAGAATCCAATGCCCACGTTAATCTAGCTCAATGGTGCACATTAAGTAAAGGCTTATAAATGAAGCATAATGCATGGCATCACACAGTTTTGGATAGATTGGACTACTTGGACACTTTGTCATCTCTATTTATGTCTCAAATTTTGTCAAACCATAGAAAATTGAGCTAGCTTAATGTGGACATTGGATTCATTTCATTCTTAGCTCCAAATCAAAAGTTCTAAACGATTTAGTGCGGACATGCCAAGTTGATAGGCCAGTTAAAATGATCATTCTAAAATGATCATTGGTGGTCATTTAGTAAAAGCTTATAAATGAAGTCTAAGGCATGGCATCAGGCAGTTTGTGATAGATTGGATTACTTGGACGCTTTGTCATCTCTACTTCTGTCTCAAATTTTGTCCAAATATAGAAAATTTATCTAGCTTATCATGGGCATTGGATTCGCGTCATTCTGAGCTGAGAATCAAATATTACAAACGATTCGGTGTGTACATGTCAAGTTGATCGGACTGTTAAATTGATTATTCTAAACTGATCATTGCTGCTCATTGAGTAAATGCTTATAAATGAAGCATAATTCATCGCATCATACAGTTTTGGATAAATTGCATTACTTGGAGGCTTTGTCGTGTATATTTTTGTCTCAAATTTTGTTACAATATAGAAAATTGAGCTAGTTTAACGTGGGCATTAGATTCGTCTCATTCTAAGCTCTAAATCATAAGTTGCGGACGATTTAGTGCGGACATGTCAAGTTGAATGGCGAGTTAAAGTGATCATTCTAAAAACTCATCACTTGTACTCATTAAGTAAAGGCTTATAAATGAAGCCTAATGCATGGCATCACACATGTTTGGATAGATTGGATTATTTGGACGCTTTATCATCTCTATTTTTGTCTCAAATTTTGTCAAACCATAGAAAATTTAGCTAGCTTAAAGTGGACATTGGATTCATATCATTCTGAGCTCTAAATCAAAAGTTATAGACAATTTAGTGCGGACATGTCAAGTTGATCGCCTAGTTAAAGTGATCGTTCTAAACTGATCTTTGGTGCTCATTATGTAACGGCTTATAAATGATGCATAATGCATGGCATCAAGGAGTTTGGGATAGATTATACTACTTCGATGCCTTGTCGTATCTAGTTCGGTCTTAAATTTTGTCACAATATAGAAAATGGAACTACCTTAATGTGTGAGTTGGATTCGTGTAATTCTAAGCAATAAATAAAAAGTTATGGATGATATAGTTCAGACATGACAAGTTGATCGCCCAGTTAAAATGATCATTATAAACTGATCATTGGTTCCATTTAGTAAAAGCTTATAAATGAAAAATAATGCATGGCATCACAAATTTTGGGATTGATTTGATTATTTGGACGCTTTGTCGTATCTATTTATGTGTCAAATTTTGTAACAATATAGAAAATTGAGCTAGCTTATCGTGATGATTAGATTCGTGTCATTCTGAGCTCTAAATCAAAAGTTACGGACAATTTAGTTCGGAAATGTCATGTTGATCGGCCTGTTAAAGTGATCATTCTAAACTGGTAATTACTGCTCATTGAGTGAAGGCTTATAAATAAAGTATAATACATGGCATCACATATTTTTTGATAGATTGGATTACTTGGACGCAATGTCTTCCCTATATCTGTCTCAAATTTTGTCAAAATATAGAAAATTGAGTTAGATTAACGTGGTAATTGGGTTCGTGTCATTCTGAGGTCTAAATAAAAAGTTACGGACGATTTACAGTGCACATGTCAAGTTGATTGGCCAGTTAATATGATTATTATAAATTGATCATTGGTGCTCATTAATTAAAGGCTTATTAATGAAGCATAATGCATGGCATCACATAATTTTGGATATATTGGATTACTTGGATGCTTTGTTGTGTCTATTTCTGTCACCAATTTTGTCACAATATAGAAAATTTAACTAGCTTAATGTGGGCACTGGGTTCGTGTCATTCTGAGCTATAAATCAAAAGTTATGCACGATTTAGTGAAGACATGACAAGTTGATCAGTCTGTTAAAATGGTCATTTTAAACAGATCATTTGTGCTCATTTAATAAAAGCTTATAACTGAAAAATAATTCATGGCATCATGGAGTTTGGGATGTATTGGTTTACTTGGACGCTTTGTCATATCTATTTCTGTCTCAAAATTTTGTTAGAATATAGAAAATTGAGCTAGCTTAACGTGGGCATTGGATTCGTGTAATTCTAAGCTCTAAATCAAAAGTTAAGGACGATTTCGTGCGGACATGTCAGGTTGATTGGCCAGTTTAAGTGATCATTCTAAACTGATCATTGGTGCTCATTAAGTAGAGACTTATAAATGAAGCATAATGTATGGCATCAAGGAGTTTGGATTGATTGGATTACTTGGACCCTTTGTTATCTCTATATTTGTCTCAAATTTGGTCAAAATATAGAAAATTGAGCTAGGTTAACGTGGGCATTGGATTCGTGTCATTCTGAGCTCTAAATCAAAAGTTAGGAACGATTTAGTGCGAACATGTCAAATTGATTGGGCAGGTAAAGTGATCATTCTCAACAGATCATTGGTGCTCATTGAGTAAAGGCTTATAAATGAAGCATAACGCATGGCATCACGCAGGTTGGGATAGATTGGATTACTTGGATGCTTTGTCGTATCTAGTTATGTCTCAAATTTTGTCACAATATAGAAAATTGAACTAGCATAATGTGGGCATTGGATTCGTGTCATTCTAAGCTATAAATCAAAAGTTATGGACGATTTAGTGCATACATGACAAGTTGATCGGCCAGTTAAAATGATCATTGTAAACTTATCATTGGTGCTCTTTGAGTAAAGATTATCAATGAAGCATAATGCATGGCATCCCACAATTTTGGATAGATTGGATTACTTGGACGCTTTGTCGTATCTATTTTTGTCTCACATTTTATTACAATATAAAAAAATGAGCTAGCTTAACGTGGGCATTTGGTTCATGTGTTTTAGAGCTCTAAATCAAAAGTTACTGACGATTTAGTGTGTAGAAGTCAAGTTCATCGGGTAGTTAAAGTGATCATTCTAAACTGATCATTGGTGCTTATTAGGTAAAGGCTTATAAATCATGCATAAAGCATGGCATCACGCAGTTTGGGATAGATTGGATTACTTGGATGCTTTGTTGTCTCTATATCTGTCTCACATTTTGTCAAAATATAGAAAATTGAGCTAGCTTATCGTGGGCATTGGATTCTTGTCATTCGGAGCTCTAAATCAAAAAGTTACGGACGATTTAGTGCAGACATGTCAAGTTAATTGGCCAGTTAAAGTGATCATTCTAAGCTGATCTTTGGTGCTCATTACGTAAAGGCTTATAAATGATGCATAATGCATGGCGTCAAGGAGTTTGGGATAGATTATACTTCATGGACGCCTTGTTGTATCTAGTTCGGACTTAAATTTTCTTACAATATAGAAAATTGAACTACCTTAATGTAGGCATTGGATTCGTGTCATGCTAAGCTATAAATCAAAAGTTATTGACAATGTAGTGCAGACATGACAAGTTGGTCGGCCAGTTAAAATGATCATTCTAAAGTGATCATTGGTTCTCATTTACTAAGAGCTTATGAATGAAAAATAATGCATGGCATCACGCAGTTAGGGATGGATTGGATTACTTGGACGCCTTGTCGTATCTATTTCTGTATCAAATTTTGTCAAAATATAGAAAATTGAGCTAGCTTAACGTGGGCATTGGATTCGTGTCATTGTGAGCTCTAAATCAAAGGTTACGGATGATTTACTGCGGATATGTCAAGTTGATTGGCCACTTAAAGTGATCATTCTAAGCTGATCATTGGTGCTCATTAAGTAAAGGCTTAATAATGAAGCATAATGCATGGCATCAAGGGTTATGGATAAATTGGATTACTTGGACGCTTTTTCTTCTCTATATCTCTCTCAAATTTTTGTCAAAATATAGAAATTTGAGTTAGATTAACGTGGGAATTGTATTTGTGTCATTCTGAGCTCTAAATCAAAAGTTACGAACGATTTACTGTGCACATGTCAAGTTGATCGACAATTAATATGATTATTATAAATTGATCATTGGTGCTCATTAATTAAAGGCTTATTAATGAAGCATAATGCATGACATCACATAATTTTGGATATATTGGATTACTTAAACGCTTTGTTGTTTTTATTTTTATCTCAAATTTTGTCACAATATAAAAAATTGAAATAACTTAAAGTGGGCATTGGGTTCGTGTCATTCCGAGCTATAAATCAAAAATTATGCACGATTTAGTGTGGACATGACAAGTTGATCGGCCATTTAAAATGGTCATTTTAAACTGATCATTTGTGCTCATTTAGTAAAAGCTTATAAATGCAAAATAATGCATGGCATCACGGAGTTTGGGATGTATTAGATTACTTGGACGCTTTGTTGAATCTTTTTATATCTCAAATTTTTTCAGAATATAGAAAATTAAGCTAGCTTAACGTGGGCATTAGATTCGTGTCATTTTGAGCTCTAAATCAAAAGTTTATGAAGATTTAGTGCGGACATGTCAAGTTGATTACCCAGTTAAGATGATCATTCTAAACTGATCATTGGTGCTCATTAAGTATAGGCTTATAAATGAAGCATAATGTATGGCATCAATGAGTTTGGATAGATTAGATTACTTGGACACTTTGTTGTCTCGATATCTGTCTCAAATTTTGTCAAAATATAGAAAATTGAGCTAGCTTAACGTGGGCATTGGATTCATGTCATTCTGAGCTCTAAATCAAAAGTTACAAACGATTTAGTGCGCACATGTCAAGTTGATCGGTCAGTTAAAGTGATCATTCTCAACTGATCATTGGTGCTCATTGAGTAAAGGCTTATAAATGAAGCATTACGCATGGCATCACGTAGGTTGGGATATATTGGATTACTTGGATGCTTTGTCGTATCTAGTTATGTTTCAAATTTTGTCACAATATAGAAAATTGAACTAGCTTAATGTGGGCATTGGATTCCTGTCATTCTTAGCTATAAATCAAAAGTTATGGACGGTTTAGTGCAGACATGACAAGTTGATTGGCCAGCTAAAATGATCATTCTGAACTTATCATTGCTGCTCATTGAGTAAAGGATTTATCAGTGAATCATAATGTATGGCATCCCACAGTTTTGGATAGATTGGATTACTTGAACGATTTGTCGTCTCCATATCTGTCTCAAATTTTGTCAAAATATAGAAAATTGAGCTTGCTTAACATGGCATTGGATTCCTGTCATTCTGAGCTCTAAATAAAAAAAATACGGACGATTTAGTGCAGACATGTCAAGTTGATCGGCCAGTTAAAGTGATCATTCTAAGCTGATCTTTGGTGCTCATTACATAAAGACTTATAAATGATGCATAATGCATGGCATCAAGGAGTATGGGATAGATTATACTACATGAACGCCTTGTTGTATCTATTTCTGTGTCAAATTTTGTCACAATATAGAGAATTGAACTACCTTAATGTGGGCATTGGATTCGTGTCATTCTAAGCTATAAATCAAAAGTTATGGACGATATAGTGCAGATATGACAAGTTTATCGGCTAGTTAAAAGGATCATTCTAAATTGATCATTGGTTCTCATTTAGTAAATAATGCATGGCATCACGTAGTTTGGGATGGATTGGATTACTTGGACGCTTTGTCGTATCTATTTCTGTGTCAAATTTTGTCATAATATATAAAATTGAGCTAGGTTAACGTGGGCATTGGATTCGTGTCATTCTGAGCTCTAAATCAAACGTTACGGACGATTTAGTGCAGAGATGTCAAGTTGATTGGCGAGTTAAAGTGATCATTCTAAGCTCATCATTGGTGCTCATTAAGTAAATGCTTAAAATGAAACATAACGCATGGCATCAAGGAGTTTGGATAAATTGGATTATTTGGACAATTTGTCGTCTCTATTTCTGTCTAAAATTTTGTCAAAATATAGAAACCTGAGCTAACTTAACGTATGCATATGATTCGTGTTATTTTGAGCTCTAAATCAAAAGTTATAAATGAGTTAGCGCGTACATGTGTCAAGTTCATCGGCCAGTTAATATGATTATTCTAAATTGATTATTGGTACTAATTGAGTCAAGGCTTATAAACGAAGCATAATGCCTGCCATCAATGAGTTTGGGATAGATTGGATTACTAGAACGCTTTGTCGTCTCTACTTCCGTCTCAAATTTTGTCAAAATATAGAAAATTTATCTAGCTTAACGAGGGCACTATATCTGTGTCATTCAGAGCTCAAAATAAAAATGATACGGACAATTTAGTGCGGACATGTCAAGTTGATCAACCAGTTAATATGATTATTCTTAACTTATTGTTGGTGCTCATTGAGTAAACGTATATAAATAAAGCATAACGCATGGCATGACATAGTTTTGGATAGATTAGATTACATGGACGTTCTGTCGTGATTATTTCTATCTCAATTTTTTTTACAATATAGAAAATTGTGCTAGCTTAAGGTGGGCATTGGATTCGTGTCATTATGAGCTTTAATTCAAAACTTACGGATGATATAAATATGTCAAGTTGAGTGGCCAGTTAAAGTGATCATTCTAAACTGATTATTAGTCCTGATTAAGCTAATTCTTATAATTGAAACATAATACATGGCATCAAGCAGTTTGGATAGATTGGATTACTTGGACGCTTTGTCGTCTCTATTTCAGTCTCAAAATTTGTCATAATATAGAAATTCATCTAACTTAACGTGGGTATTGGATTCATGTCATTGTAAGCTCAAAATCAAAAGTTACGGATGATTTAGTGCAGACATATCAAGTTGATCGTCCTGTTAAAGTGAACATTCTAAACTAATCATTGGTGCTCATTCAGTAAAGGCTTATAAATGAAGCATAATGCATGGCATCACAAAGTTTTGGATAGATTGGATTACTTGGATGCTTTGTCGTATTATATTTATATCTCAAATATAAAAAACTGAACTAGATGAATGTGGACATTGCATTCGTATCATTCTGAGCTATAAGCAAAAAAATACGGACTATTTAGTGCAAACATGACAAAATCATCAACCAGTTAAAATGATCATTCTAAACTTATCATTCGTGCTCATTGAGTAAAAGCTTATAAATGAAAAATAATGCATGGCATCACGCAGTTTGGGATGTATTGAATTACTTGGACGCTTTGTTGTGTCTATTTCTGTCTCAAATTTTGTCACAATATATAAAATTGAACTAGTGTAATGTGGGCATTGGATTCGTGTCATTCTGAGCTATTAATCAAAAGTTATGGACGATTTAGTGCAGACATGACAAGTTGATCGACCAGTTAAAATTATCATTCTAAACTGATCATTAGTGCTCATTGAGTAAAAGCTTCTAAATGAAGAATAATGCATGGCATCAAGAAGTTTGGATAGATTGGATTACTTGGACACTTTTTCGTCTCTATTTCCGTCTCAAATTATGTCAAATTATAGAAAATTGAGATAGCTTAACGTGGGCATTGGGTTCATGTCATTCTGAGCTCTAAATCAAAAGTTATGGATTATTTAGTGTGGACTTGTCAAGTTGATCAACAAGATAAAGTGATCATTCTACACTGATCATTAGTGCTCATTGAGTAAAGACTTATAAATGAAGCATAATACATAATATTATATAGTTTTGGATAGATTGGATTAGTTGGACGCTTTTTCGTATCCATTTATGTCTCAAATTTTCTGATAATATAAAAAATTGAGCTAGCTTAACTTGGACATTGGATTCGTATTATTCTGAGCTCTAAATCAAAAGTTACGGATGATTTAGTGCTGACATATCAAGTTGATCGGCCTGTTAAAGTGATCATTCTAAACTGGTTATTGGTGCTTATTGAGTAAAAGCTTATAAACAAAGCATAATGCATGATATCACACAGTTTTGGATAGAACGGATTACTTGGAAGCTTTGTCTTCTCTATATCTGTCTCAAATTTTGTCAAAATATAGAAAATTGAGTTAGGTTAACGTGGGCATTGGATTCATCTCATTTTGAGCTCTAAATCAGAAGTTACAGATGATTTACTGCGGACATGTCAAATTGATCGGCCAGTTAATATGATTATTCAAAACAGATCATTGGTGCTCATTCAGTAAAGGCTTATTAATGAAGCATAATGCATGGCATCACATAATTTTGGATATATTGGATTACTTGGACACTTTGTTGCGTCTATTTCTGTCTCAAATTTTGTCACAATAAAGAAAATTGAACTAGCTTAAAATGGGCATTGGGTTCGTGTCATTCTGAGCTATAAATCAAAAGTTATGTACGATTTATTGCAGACATGACAAGTTGATCGGGTAGTTAAAATAATCATTTTAAACTGTTTATTGGTGCTCATTGAGTAAAAGCTTAATAATGAAAAATAATGCATGACATCACGCAGTTTGGAATACTTGGGTGCTTTGTCGTATCTATTTTTGTCTCAAATTTTGTCACAATATAGAAAATTGAATTAGCTTAAGGCGGGCACTGGATTCCTCCCATTCTAAACGCTAAATCAAAAGTTATGGACGATTTAAAGCGGACATGTCAAGTTGATCAGCCAGTTAAAATGATAATTCTAAACTGATCATTGGTGTTGATGTAGTAAAAGCTTATAAATGAAAAATAATGCATGGCATCACGCAGTTTGGGATGGGTTGGAGTTCTTGGACGCTTTGTCATATCTATTTCTGCCTCAAAATTTGTTACAATATAGAAAATTGAGCTAGCTTAATATGGGCATTTGATTCGTGTGTTTCTTAGCTCTAAATCAAAAGTTACGCACGATTTAGTACATACATGTCAAGTTGATCGGCCATGTAAAGTGATTAGTATAAACTGATCATTGGTGCTCATTGAGTAAGGGCTTATACGTGATGTCATGCATTATGCTTCATTTATAAGCGTTTACTCAATGAGCACCAATGATCAGTTTAGAATGATCACTTTAACTCTCGGATCAACTTTTAATATAGAGCTTAGAATGACACAAATCCAATGTCCATAACTTTTAATATAGAGCTTAGAATGACACGAATCTAATGTCCACATGAAGCTAGGTCAATTTTCTATATTAAGACAAAATTTGATACATAAATAGATACGAAAAAGCTTTCAAGTAATCCAATATAACCAAAACTGATTGATGTCATGTATTATGCTTCATTTCGAAGCTTTTACTCAATCAGCACCAACGATCAATTTTGAATGATCACTTTAACTGGCCGATTAACTTGACATGTCCGTACTATATCGTCCGTAACTTTTGATTTAGAGCTCAGAATGACATGAATCCAATGCCCACGTTAAGCTAGCTCAATTGTTTATATCATGACAAAATTTGAGACAGAAATCGATACCACAAAGTATCCAAGTATTCTAATCTATCCCAAACTGGGTGATGTCATGCATTATGATTCATTTATCAGCCTTTATTCTATGGGCACCAATGATCAGTTGAGATAGATAATTTTAACTAGCCGATGAACTTGACATGTTCGCACTAAATCGTTCGTAACTTTTGATTTAGACAAAATTTTCTACAAAACTAGATACGACAAAGCATCCAAGTAATCCAGTTTATCCTAAACTGCGTGATGCCATGCATTATGATTCATTTATAAACCTTTACTCAATTAGCACCAATGATAAGTTTAGAATAATCATATCAACTGGCTGATCAACTTGACATGTCCACACTAAATCGTCCGTAACTTTTGATTTAGAAATCAGAATGAGACGAATCCAATGCCCATGATAAGCAAGCTCAATTTTTTATATTTGAGAAAATTTGAGATAGAAATAGAGGCGACAAAGCGTATAAGTAATCCAATATATCCAAACTACTTGATGTCATGCTTTATGCTTCATTTATAAGCCTTTACTTAATGAGCACCAATGATCTATTTAACTAGCAACTCAACTTGACATGTCCGCACTAAATCGTCCATAACTTTTGATTTAGAGCTCAGAATAACACAAATCTAATGCCCACGTTAAGCTAGCTCAATTTTCTATATTGTAACGAAATTTGAGACAAAAATAGATATGACAAAGAATCCAAGTAATCCAATCTATCCGAAACTATGTGATGCCATGCGTTATGCTTCATTTATAAGCCTTTACTTAATGAGCACCAATGATCAGTTTAGAATGATCACTTTAACTGGCCGATCAAATTGACATGTACGAACTAAATCGTCTATTACTTTTGATTTAAAGCTCAGAATGACACGAATCCAAAACCCACGTTAAGGTAGCTCAATTTACTATATTGTGACAAATTTTGAGACAGAAATAGATACGATAAAGCATCCTAGTAATTGAATCCATCCCAAACTGCAAGCTGCCATGGATTATTTTTCATTTATAAGCTTTTACTCAATGAGCACCAATGATAAGTTTAGAATGATCATTTTAACTGGCCGGTCAACCTAGAATGATTAATCCAAGTAATCCTCATTAAGGTAGCTCAATTTTCTATATTTTGACAAAAATTGAGAGAGAAATAGATACGACACAGCGTCCAAATAATCCAATCTATCCCAAACTGCATGATGTCATGCATTATTCTTCATTTATAAGTCTTTACTCAATCATCACCTATAATCAATTTGGAATGATCACTTTAACTGGCCAATCAACTTGAGATGTCCGCACTAAATCGTCCGTAACTTTTGATTTAGAGCTCAGAATGACACAAATCCAATGTCCACATTAAGCTAGCTCAATTTTCTATATTATGAGAAATTTTGAGACATAAATAGATACGACAAAGCGTCCAAGTAATTTAGTCCATCCCAAACTGCGGGATGCCATGCATTTTTCTTCATTTATAAGCTTTTACTCAATGAGCACCAATTATCAGTTTAGAATGATAATTTTAACTGGCCGATCAACTTGACATGTATGCCCTATATCGTCCATAACTTTTTTTATAGGTCAGAATGACACGAATCAATTGCCCAAATTAAGCTTGATCAGTTTTCTATATTATGACAAACAAATTTGAGACGGAACTTGATACAACAAAGCATCAAAGTAATCCAATCTATCCCAAACTGCATGATGCCATGCTTTATTCCTCATTTAGAAGCCTTTACTTAATGAGCACCAATGATCAGTTTTGAATGATCATTTTAACTCGCCGATCAACTTGACATGTCCGCACTAAATCGTATGTAACTTTTGATTTAGAGCTCAGAAACACACGAATCCAATACCCACGTTAATCTAGCTAAAATTTCAATAGTGTAACAAAATTTGAAACCAAAACAGATACGACAAAGTGTCCAAGTAATCCAATCTATCCAAAACTGTGTAATGCTGTGCATTATGCTTCATTTATAAGCATTTACTCAATCAGCAAAATTGATCAGTTTAGAATGATCACTTTCACTGGCCGATCAATTTAACATGTTTGCACTAAATCAACCATAACTTTTGATTTATTGCTCAGAATGACAAGAAGCCAATGCCCACATTAAGCTAGTTCAATTTTCTATAATGTGACAAAATTTGAAATAAAACTAGATACGATAAAACATCCAAGTATTCCAATCTATCCCGGACAGGGTGATGCCATGTATTATTTTTCATTTATAAGCTTTTATTCAATGTGCACCAACGATCAGTTTAGAATGATCATTTTAATTAGTAGATGAACTTGACATGTCTACACTATATCGTCCGTAACTTTTGATTTAGAGCTCAGAAACACACGAATTTAATGCACACGTTAAGCTAGCTCAATTTCTATAGTGTAACAAAATTTGATACAGAAATAGATACGACAAAACGTCCAAGTAATCCTATATATCCAAAACTGTGTGAAGCTATGTATTATGCTTCATTTATAAGCGTTTACTCAATCAGCACCAATGGTCATTTCAGAATTATCACTTTCACTGGCCGATCAACTTGGCATGTCTGCACTAAATCGTTTGTAACTTTTGATTTTGAGCTCAGAATGACACGAATTAAATGCCCTCGTCAAGCTAGCTCAATTTTGTATATTTGGCAAAATTTGAGACATAAATAGATATGACAAAGCATCCAAGTAATCCAATCCTCCCCAAAATACGTGATGCCATGCATGCTTTTTCATTTTATATGCTTTTACTGAATAAGCACCATTGATCAGTTTAGAATGATCATTTTAACTCGCCGATCAACTTTTCATGTCTGCACTAAATCATCCATAACTTTTGATTTATAGCTCAGAATGATGCGGATCCAATGCCCACATTAAGCTAGTTCAATTTTCTAAATTATGATAAAATTTAAAACAGAACTAGATACGGCAAAGCGTGAAATTAATCCAATCTATCTCAAACTCAATGATGCCATAGTTTATGCCTCATTTATAAGCCTTTACTTAATGAGCACCAATGATCATTTTAGAATGATGATTTTAACTCCTCGATCAACTTGACATGTCTGCACTAAATCGTCTATAACTTTTTATTCAGAGCTCAGAAACATACGAATCCAATGCCCACGTTAAGATAGCTCAATTTTCTACAGTGTAACCGAATTTGATACAGAAATAGATACGACAAAGCGTTCAAGTAATCCAGTCTATCCAAAACTGTGTGATGCTATGCATCATGCTTCATTTATAAGCGTTAGCACCAATGATCAGTTTAGAATGATCACTTCCACTGGCCGATCAATTTGACATGTCCGCACTAAATCATCCGTAACTTTTGATTTATAGCTTAGAATGACACGAATCCAATGCTTACGTTAATCTAGCTCAATTTTCTATATTGTGACAAAATTTGAGACAAAAGTAGATAAGACAAAGCGTCCAAGTAATCTAGTCAATCCCAAACTACGTGATGCCATGCATTATTCTTCATTTATAAGCTTTTACTCAATGACCATCAACGATAAGTTTAAAATTATCATTTTTACTGACCGATCAACTTGACATTTCTACACTAAATCATCCATAACTTTTGATATATAGCTCAGAATGATACGAATCGAATGCCCACATTAAGGTAGTTCAATTTTCTATGTTGTGACAAAATTTGAAAGAAAATAAGATACGACAAAGCATCCAAGTAATCCAATCTATCCCAAACTGCGTGATGCTATGCTTTATGACTCATTTATAAGCCTTTACTTAATGAGCACCAATGATCTGATTAGAACGATCATTTTAACTCGCCGATCAACTTATCATGTCCGCACTAAATCGTCTGTAACTTTTGATTTAGAGATATGTAACGCACAAATCCAATCGCCACGTTAAGCTAGCTCAATTTTCTATAGTGTATCAAAATTTGAGACAAAAATAGATACGACAAAGCGTCCAAGAAATCCAATCTATCCAAAACTGATTGATGCTATGCATTATGCTTCTTTTATACCCGTTTACTCAATCAGCACCAATGATCAGTTTAGAATGATCACTTTCACTAGCCGATGAACTTGACATTTCCGCACTAAATCATCCTTAACTTTTGATTTAGACCTCAGAATGACACGAATCCAATGTTTACGTTAAGCTAGCTCAATTTTCTATATTGTGACAAAATTTGAGATAGTAACAGATTCGAAAAAGCGTCCAAGTAATCCAGTCAATCCCAAACTATGTGATGCCATGCATTATTCTTCATTTATAAGCTTTTACTAAATGAGCACCAACGATCACTTTAGGATGATCATTTTAACTGGCCGATCAACTTGAGATGTGTGCACTATATCTTCCATGACTTTTCATTTATAGCTCAGAATGACATGAATCGAATGCCCACATTAAGCTAGTTAAATTTTCTATATTGTGATAAAATTTGATATAGAACTAGATACGACAAGGCATTCAAGTAATCCAATCTATCCCAAACATTCAAGTAATCCAATCTATCCCAAACTGTGTGATGACATGCATTATGCTTCATTTATAAGCCTTTACTCAATCAGCAACAATGATAAGTTTAGAATGATCATTTTAACTAGTCGGTCAACTTGCCATGTCTGCACTATATCGTCCGAAACTTTTGATTTAGAGCTCAGAAACACACGAATCTAATGCCCATGTTAAGCTAGCTCAATTTTCTATAGTGTAACCAAATTTGAGACACAAATAGATACGACAAAGCGTCCAAGTAATCCAATCTATCTAAAATTGTGTGATGCCATGCATTATTATTCATTTATAAGTCTTTACTCAATCAACACCAATGATCAGTTTAGAATGATCATTTTAACTGGCCGATCAACTTCACATGTCCACACTAAATCGTCCGTAACTTTTGATTTAGAGCTCAGAATAACACGAATTAAATGCCCTCGTTAAGCTAACTCAATTTTCTATATTGTGCCCAAATTTGAGACAGAAATAGATACGAAAAAGCATCCAAGTAATCCGATCCTTCCCAAACTGCGTGATGTCATGCATTATTTTTCATTAATAAGCTCAATGAGCACTAATGATCAGTTAATAATAATCATTTTAATTGGCCGATCAACTTGTCATGTCTACACTAACTCGTCCATACCTTTTGATTTATAGCTCAGAATGAGAGGAATCTAATCTCCACATTAAGCTAGTTCATTTTTCTATATTGTGACAAATTTTGAAACAGAACTAGATACGACGAAGGGTCAAAGTAATCAAGTATATCCTAAACAGCGTGATGCCATGCTTTATGCCTCGTTTAAAAGCCTTTACTTAATAAGCACCAATGATCAGTTTAGAATGATCATTTCAACTCGCCGATCAACTTGAGATATCCACACTAAATCCTCTGTAACCTTTGATTTAAAGCTGTGAAACGCACGAATCCAATGCGCACGTTAAGCTAGCTCAATTTTCTATAGCGTACAAGTAATCAAATCTATCAAAAATTGTGTGATGCTATGCATTATGCTTCATTTATAAGCGTTTACTCCATCAACACCAATGATTAGTTTAGAATGATCACATTCACTGACCGATCAACTTGTCATGTCCGCACTTAATCATCTATAACTTTTGATTTAGAGTTCAGAAAGACACGAATCTAATGCTTACGTTAAGCGAGCTCAATTTTCAATATTGTGACAAGTTTTGAGACAAAAACTGATACGACAAAGCATCCAAGTAATCTAGTCAATCCCAAACTGCGTGATGCCATGCATTATTATTCATTTATAAGCTTTTACTCAATGAGCACCAACGATCAGTTTAGAATGCTCATTTTAACTGGCCGATCAACTTGACATGTCTACACTATATCGTCCATAAATTTTCATTTATAGCTTAGATCAATGACACGAATCGAATGCCCACATTAAGCTAGTTCAATTTTATATATTGTGACAAAATTTGAGACATAACTAGATACGACAAAGCGTACAAGTAATCCAATCTATCGCAAACTGCGTGATGCCATGCATTATGCTTCATTTATGAGCCTTTACTCAATGAGCACCAATGATCAGTTTAGAATGATCACTTTAACTGGCCCTTCAACTTGACATGTCTGCATCAAATCGTCCTTAACTTTTGAGTTAGAGCTCAAAATGATACGAATCCAATGCCCACGTTAGGCTCGCTCAATTTTCTATATTGTGATAAAATTTGAGAACTAAATAGATATGAAAAAGCGTCCAAGTAATCTAATCCTTCCCAAACTGCGTGACGCCATGCATTATTTTTCATGTATAAGCTATTAATCAATGAGCACCAATGCTCGGTTTAGTATTGGCCGATTAAATTGATATGTCCGCACTCAATTGTCTGTAACTTTTGATTTAGAGCTCAGAAACACACAAATCCAATGCCCATGTTAAGATGCATTAATTTTCTATAGTGTAACAAAATTTGAGACAAAAATATATACAAAAAGCATCCAAGTAATCAAGTTGTTCCCAAACTGCGTGATGCCACGCATTATTCTTCATTTATAATCTTTTACTCAATGAGCACCAATAATCTGTTTAGAATAATCATACTAACTGGCCGATCAACTTGACATGTCCAAACTAAATTGTCCGTAACTTTGGATTTATAGCTCCGAATGACAAAAATCCAAAGCCCACATTAAGCAACCTCAATTTTCTATATTTTGACAAAATTTGAGATAGAAATAGAGACAACAGAGCGTCCAAGTAATCCAATCTATCAACACTACTTGATGTCATGCTTTATTCTTCATTTATAAGCATTTACTTAATGAGCACCAATGATCTGTTTAGAATGATCACTTTAACTTGCCACTCAACTTTACATGTTCTCTAAATCGTTTGTAACTTTTGACTAAGAGCTAAGAATAACATGAATCCAATGCTCACGTTAAGCTAGCTCAATTTTCTATAACGAGACACAACTAGATACGAAAAAGCATCCAAGTAATCCAATCTATCCCAAATTATGTGATGCCATTCATTATGCTTCATTTATAAGCCTTTACTCAATGAGCACCAATGATCAGTTTAGAATAATCATATTAACTGTCGGATCAATTTGACATGCCAACACTAAATCGTCTGTAACTTTTGATTTAGAGCTCATAATGACACGAATCCAATGCCCACGTTAAGCAAGCCCAATTTTCTATATTTTGACGAAATTTTAGCCAAAAATAGAGACGACAAAGCTTCCAAGTAATCCAATCTATCCAAACTACTTGATGCCATGCTTTATGCTTCATTTATAAGCCTTTACTTAATGAGCAACAATGATTTGTTTACAATTATTACTTTAACTGGCCACTCAGCTTGAAATGTCCACACTAAATCGTACGTAACTTTTGATTGGGAGCTCATAATGATACAAATCCAATGCCCATACTAAGCTAGCTAAATTTTCTATATTGTAACAAAATTTGAGACAGAAATAGATACGCAAAGCGTTCAAGAAATTCAATATATCCAAAACTGTGTGATGCCATGCAGTATGCTTCATTTATAAGCCTTTACTTAATGAGCACGAATGATCAGTTTAAAATGATCACTTTAACTGGCCGATCATCTTTAAATGTCCGCACTAAATCGTCCGTAACTTTTGATTTGGAGCTCCAAATGACACGAATCCAATGTCTACGTTAAGCTAGATCAATTTTCTATATTGTGACACAATTTGAGACCGAAATAGATACAACAAAGCGTCCAAGTAATCCAATCCATCCCAAACTGCGTGATGCCAAGCATTATTTTTCATTTATAAGCTTTTACTCAATGAGCACCAATGATTAGTTTAGAATGATCATTTTAACTGGCCGATCAACTTGACATGTCTGCACTAAATTGTCCATAACTTTTGATTCGTAGCTCAGAATGACACGAATCCAATGCCCACCTTACGCTTGTTCAATTTTCTATACTGTGGAAAAATTTGAGACAAATAGATACGACAAAGCGTCCAGCTAATCCAATCTGTCCCAAACTACGTGATGCCATTCATTATTTGTCATTTATAAGCATTTACTCAATGAGCACCAGTGATAAGTTTAGAATAATCATATTAACTGGCGGATCAACTTGACATGTCAACACTAAATCATCCGTAACTTTTGATTTATAGCTCACAATGACACAAATCCAATGCCCACATTAATCACGCTCAATTTTCTATATTTTGACTAAATACGAGACAGAAATAGAGACGATAAATTGTCCAAGCAATCCAATCTATCCAAACTACTTGATGCCATGTTTTATACTTCATTTATAAGCCTTTTCTTAATGAGCACCAATGATCTATTTCGAATGATCACTCTACTTGGACATCAACTTGACATTTTTGCACGAAATCGTCTAGAACTTTTGATTTAGAGCTCAGAATGACACGAATCCAATTCTCCCATTAAGCTAGCTCAATTATCTATATTTTAACGAAATTGAGACAAAAATAGATACAAAAAGCCTCCAAGTAATCCAATGCATCCACAGTGTGATGCCATGCATTATTTTTCATTTATAAGCGTTAACTCAATGAGCACCAATAATAAGTTTAGAATGGTCATTTTAACTGGCCGATCAACCTGTCATGTCTACCCTAAATCATCCATAACTTTCGATTTACACCTCAAAATGATATGAATCCAAGGCCCACATTAAGATAGTGTAATTTTCTATATTGTGACAAAACTTGGAACAAAACTAGATACGACAAAGCATCCAAATAATCCAATCTATCCTAAACTGCGTGATACCATGCTTTATGCCTCATTTATAAGCGTTTACTTAATGAGCACCACTGATCAGTTTAGAATGATCATTTTAATTCGCCGATCAACTTGACATTTCCACACTAAATCATCTGTAACTTTTGATTTAGAGCTAAGAATTAATCTAGTTCAATTTTATATATTGTGACAAAATTTAAAACAGAATTAGATACGACAAAGCATCCAAGTAATCCAATCTATCTAAACCTGTGTGATGCCATGGATTATGCTTCATTTATAAGCCTTTACTTAATGAGCACCAATGATCAACTCAAAATGATCACTTTAACTGACAGATCAACTTGACATGTCTGCACAAAACCATACGTAACTTTTGATTTAGAGTCTAGTGTCAACATTAAGCTAGATAAATTTTCTATATTTTTACAAAATTTGAGACAGAAGTAGACACGACAAAGCGTCCAAGTAATCCAATCTATCCCAAACTGCGTGATACCATGAATTATGCTTCATTTATAATCCTTTACTCAATGAGCACCAATGATCAGTTCCGATCAACTTGACATGTCCGCACTAAATCATCTCTAACTTTTGATTTAGAGATTAGAATGACACGAATCCATTGCCAACGTTAAGCTAGCTCAATTTTCTATATTTGACAATATTTGAGATAGAAATAGAGACAACAAAGCGTCCAAGTAATCCAATCTATCCAAAATTATGTAATGCCATGCATTATGCTTCATTTATAAGCATTTACTCAATGAGCACCAATGATCAAAATAACACGAATCTAGTGCCCACATTAAGTTAGCTTAATTTTCTATATTGTGACAAAGTTTGAAACAGAAATTGATACAACAAAGCGTCCAAGTAATCCAGCCCATCCGAAACGGTGTGCTACCATGCATTATGCTTCATTTATAAGCCTTTACTCAATGAGTATCAATGATCAGTTTTGAGTGATAACTTTAACTAGCCGATCAACTTGACATGTCCACACTAAATCGTCTGTAACTTTTGATTTAGAGCTCAGAATGACACGAATCCAAAGCCCACGTTAAGGTAGCTCAATTTTCTATAGTTTGACAAAATTTGGGATAGAAATAGAGACAACAAAGCATCCAAGTAATCCAATCTATCCAAACTGTTTGATGCCATGCATTATGCTTCATTTATAAGCTTTTACTTAATGAGCACCAATGATCAGTTTACAAACTTTAACTGGTTGATCAACTTGACATGTACGCACTAAACCGTCTCTAACTTTTGAGTTAGAGATCAGAATGACATGAATACAATGCCCACGTTAAGCTAGCTCAATTTTCTATATTGGAACAAAATCTGAGAGAGAAGTAGATATGACAAAGCGTCCAAGTAATTCAATCTATCTAAAACTGTTTGATGCAATGCAATATGTTTCATTTATAAGACTTTACTCAATGAGGACCAATGATCAGTTCAGAATGATCACTTTAACTGGCCAATCAACTTGACATATCCGAATTAAATCGTCGGTAACTTTTGATTTAGAGGTCGGAATGACACGAATCCAGTGCCCACGTTAAGCTACCTCAATTTTCCATATTGTGACAAAGTTTGAAATAGAAATAGATAAAAAGCATCCAAGTAATCCAATCCATCCCAAACTGTGTGATGCAATTCTTTAGGCTTCATTTATAAGCATTTACTTAATGAGCACCAATGATCAGTTATGAATGATCACTTTGACTGGCCGATCAACTTGACATGTCCGCAGTAAATCGTCTGTAACTTTTGATTTATAGCTCAGAATGACACGAATCCAATGGCCACGTTAACCTAGCTCAATTCTCTATTTTTTGACAAAATTTGAGATGGAAATAGATTCGACAAAGCATCCAAGTAATCCAATCTATCCACAAATGTGTCATACCATGCATTATGCTTCATTTATAAGCCTTTACTCAATGAGCACTAATGATCAGATTAAAATGATGACTTTAATTGGCCAATTAACTTGACATGTCCACACTAAATCTTCCGTAACTTTTGAATTAGAGTTAAGAAACACACGAATCCAATGCCCACGTCAATCTAGCTCAATTTTCTATATTTTAACATGATTTGAGACAGAAATAGAGAAGACAAAGCGTCCAAGTAATCCAATCTATCCAACCTGCTTGATGCCATGCATTATGCTTCATTTATAAGCATTTACTTAATGAGCACCAATGATCAGTTTAGAATGATCACTTTAACTGGCCGCTCAACTTGACATGTCTGCACTAAATCGTACGTAACTTTTGATTTAGAGCTTGGAATGACAGGAATCCAGTGCCAACGTTAAGCTAGCTCAATTTTCTATATTTTGACATAACTTTATATAGAAATAGAGACGATAGAACGTCCAAGAAATCCAATCTATCCAAACTGCTTGATGCCATGCATTATGCTTCATTCATAAGCCTTTATTTAATGAGCACCAATTATCAATTTAGAATGATCACTTTAATTGGCCGTTAAACTTGACATGTCCGCACTAAATCGTCCGTAACTTTTGATTTACAGTTCCGAATGACACGAATCCAATGCCCACGTTAAGCTAGCTCAATTTTCTACATTGTGGCAAAGTTTGCGACATAAATAGATGGGACAAAGTGTCCAAGTAATCCAATCTATTCCAAACTGCGTGATGCCATTCTTTAGGCTTCATTTTTAAGCCTTTACTTAATGAGCACCAATGATCAGTTTAGAATGATCATTTTAACTGGGTGATGAACTTGACATGTACGCATTTAATCGTCCGTGGTTTTTAATTTGGAGCTCATAAACACACGAATCAAAAATGCCCACATTAAGCTAGCTCAATTTCTGTATTGAAACAAAATTTCAGAAAGAAACAGATACGACAAAGCGTTCATGTAATCCAATCTATTCAAAACTGTGTGATACCATGTATTATGATTCATTTATAAGCCTTCACTTAATCAAAACGAATGATCAGTAGGGATGTTAAAATGGGTATACCCATCCCATTTAAACCCACCCCATATAAAACCCACCTCATTTAAATCCCAAACCCTATAAAACCCATTTATTATAAAGCTCTAATAGGGTTACACATTTAGACCCAATAATAATTACACTAACCCATTTAAATTCATTCAAACCCATTTAACCAATTTAATCCATTTTAGGTTATATTTTTTTCTTCTTGTTTATATTTATTTATAACCATTATATTTTTAATAAAATAATATTGTAATTTTTATTTTAAAAATAGGTAATAACTTTATTTATCTGTTAAAAATATTAATTTTTATAAATATATTAAAATATTGAATTTTTATCATATGTTTCATAGGAAATTTTAGTTTTCTAATATTTTTAAATGTTATAATGGTTAAAGTTACTTCATTTCGAATTCACCCGTTTAAATTTATTTTATATCAAGAAATTATTCTATATTTTTTGTCAAAAATTAAGCATTTTTCATCCAAAACGTGATTCTATATTTTTCGTCAAAAACGTAATTCAAAATTTTTTGCTAAAAACATAATTCAGAATTATTCCATCGAAAACGTAATTCCATATTTTTCCACCAAAAACGTAATTTAACCTTTTTCCGCTAAAAACAAGATTTCGTATTTTTCCGTTAATTTCATATTTACCTGCCAAAAATATAATTTTGCATTTTCTTGTCGAAAACGTAATTTCGCATTTTTTGGCAAAAACATAATTCATTATTTTTGTTTCTTGGCAAAAACATAATTCATTATTTTTGCAGAAAAATATAATTTTGCATTTTCCTGCCAAAACACAATTACGCATTTTCACGTTAAAAATATAATTTTATATTTTTTACTAAACATAATTTTTATTCTTTATTTTCTACAAAACGTTATTGATTACTTATTATAAAATAATTTTTTAAATCATTGTTGATTAAACAAAAATAAAATATAAATGGGTTTTATAGTGTACCCATTTTCTTAAAGCAAAAACCCTTTTAATAAATGGGTTTTAAATAAATACTCATTTAAACCTATTAATCTTAATTCTAATAAATGAGTTTAAATTGGTTTTAAATATTGTAAATACCCACTAAAAACCCATTAATGATTTTTAACATTCCTATGATCAGTTTAAGAATGATCACTCTAACTGCCTGATAGACCTGACATGTTTGCAATAAATCGTCTGTAAACTTTTGATTTAGAGCTCAGAATGACATGAATCCAATAACCACGTTCAGCTAGATCAATTTTCTATATTGTGACAAAATTGGAGATAGAACTAGATATGACAAAGCGTCCAAGTAATCCAATCTATCCAAAATTGTTTGATGCAATGCAATATGCTTCAGTTATTAGACTTTACTCAATGAGTACCAATGATCAGTTTAGAATAATCATATCAACTGGTTGATCAACCTGACATGTCCGCACTAAATCGTCCGTAACTTTTGATTTTGAATTCAGAGTGAGAAGAATCAAATGCCCACATTAAGCTAGCTCAATTTTCTATATTTTGACAAAATTTGAGGAAGAAATTGAGACGACAAAACATCAAAGTAATCCAATCTATCCAAACTTCTTGATGCCAAGAATTATGCTTCATTTATAAGGCTTTACTTAATGGGCAACACATATCAGTTTAGAATGATCACTTGAAATGGCCGATCAACTTGTCATGTCTACACTAAATCCTCCGTAACTTTTGAATTAGAGCTTAGAAACACACGAATCCAATGCCCACGTTAAACTAGCTCAATTTTCTATATTTTAACCAAATTTGAGATAAAAATAGAGACGAAAAAGTGTCAAATAATCCAATATATCCCAAACTGCGTGATGCCATGCTTTATACTTCATTTATAAGCTTTTACTTAATGTGCACCAATGATCTGTTTTGAATGATCACTTTAAATGGCCTATCAACTTGACATGTCTGCACTAAATCGTTTGTAACTATTGATTTAGAGCTCAGAAACACATGAATCCAATGCCTAGGATAAGCTAGCTGAATTTTCTATATTTTGACAAAATTTTAAACAAAAATAGAGACGATAAAGCGTCCAAGTAATCCAATATATACAAACTGCTTGATGCCTTGGATTATGCTTCATTCATAAGCCTTTATTTAATGAGCACCAACTATCAATTTAGAATGATCACTTTAATTGGCCGATAAACTTGACATGTCCGCATGAAATTGTCCGTAAGTTTTGATTTAGAGCTCGGAATGACACGAATCCAATGGCCACGTTAAGCTAGCTCAATTTTCTATATTGTGGCAAAGTTTGCGACATAAATAGATGCGACAAAGCGTCCAAGTAATCGAATCCATCCCAAACTGCGTGATGCCATTCTTTAGGCTTCATTTTTAAGCCTTTACTTAATGAGCACCAATGATCACTTTTGAATGATCACTTTAACTGCCCAATCAACTTGACATGTCCGCACTAAATCGTCTGTAATATTTGATTTAAAGCTCAGAATGAGTTGAATCCAATGCTCACGTTAAGCTAGCTCAATTCTCTATTTTTAACAAAATTTGAGAAAGAAATAGAGGCGACAAAGCATTTTAGAAAGTAAACCATTTTATCCCAAAGTGCGTGATGCCATGCTTTATGTTTCATTTATAAGCCTTTACTCAATGACCACCAATGATCTGTTTAGAATGATCACTTTATGTGGCCGATCAACTTGACATGTACGCAATAAATTGTCTATAACTTTTGATTTAGAGCTCAGAAACACATGAATCAAATGCTCACATTAAGCTAGCTCAATTTTCTATATTGCAAAATAATTTTAGATAGAAATAGATACGGCAAAGTGTCCAAGTAATCCAATCTATCCGAAACTGTGTGATACCATGCATTATGCTTCATTTATAAGTCTTTACTCAATGAGCACCAATGATCAATTTAACTGGCTGACCAAATTGACATGCACACACTAAATCGTCTATAACTTTTGATTTAATGCCCAGAATGACACGAATCTAAAGCCCACATTAAGCTATCTCAATTTTCTATAGGTTGACAAAATTTAAGAGAGAAATAGGGACAACAAAGCATCCAAGTAATCCGATCTATCCAAACTGCTTGATGCCATGCATTATGCTTCATTTATAAGTTTTTACTTAATGAGCACCAATGATCAATTTACAATGATCACTTTAACTGGCCGATCAACTTGACATTTTCGCACTAAAATCGCCCGTAACTTTTGATTTAGAGCTCAGAAACACACGAATCAAATGCGCACGTTAAGCTAGCTCAATTTTCTATATTGTAACAAAATTTGAAATAGAAATAGATACGGCAATGTGTCCAAGTAATCCAATGTATCTGAAATTGTGTGATACCATGCATTATGCTTCATTTATAAGCCATTGCTCAATGAGCACCAATGATCATTTTAAAATGATAACTTTAATTGGCCGATCAACTTGACATGTCCACACTAAATCTTCTGTAACTTGTGATTTAGAGCTCAAAATGACACAAATCCAACGCCCACGTTAAGCTAGCTCAATTTTCTATATTTTGACGAAATTTGAGACAGAAATAGAGAAAACAAACTTCTTGATGCCATGCATTATGCTTCATTTATAAGCTTTTACTTAATGAGCACCAATGATCAGTTTATAATGATCACTTTAACGGGCCGATCAACTTGACATGTACGCAATAAATCGTCTGTAACTTTTGATTTAGAGATTAGAATGACACGAATCTAATGCCCACGTTAAGCTAGCACAATTTTCTATATTTTGACAAAATTTGAGATAGAACTAGATATGACAAAGCATTCAAGTAATCCAATCTATCCAATACTGTTTGATGCAATGCATTATGCTTCATTTCTAAGACTTTACTCAATGAGTACCAATGATCAGTTTAGAATGTTCATATTAACCGGTCTATCAACTTGATATGTCCGCACTAAATCGTCCGTAACTTTTGATTTTGAGCTCAGAGAGACACGAATCCAATGCCCACGTTAAACTAGCTCAATTTTCTATATTTTGACAAAATTTGAGACTCAAATGGAGACGACAAAACATCCAAGTAATCCAATCTATCTAAACTTCTTGATGCCATGCATTATGCTTCATTTATTATGCATTACTTAATGGGCAACACTTATCAGTTTTGAATGATCACTTTTAATGGCCGATTAACTTGACATGTCCGCACTAAAGCCTTTGTAACTTTTGAATTAGATCTTAGAAATACACGAATCCAATGCCCACGTTCAGCTAGCTCAATTTTCTATATTTTGACATGATTTGAGACTAAAATAGAGACGACAAAGCGTCCAAGTAATCCCATCTATCCAACCTGCTTGACGCCATGCATTATGCTTCATTTATAAGCATTTTATTTAATGAGCACCAATGATCAGCTTAGAATGAGCACCAATGATCAGCTTAGAATGATCACTTTAAATGGCCTATCCACTTGACATGCCCACACTAAATTGTCCGTAACTTTTATTTAGAGCTCGGAACGACAAGAATCTAGTGCCCACGTTAAGCTAGCTTAATTTTCTATATTGTGACAAAGTTTGAAACAGAAATAGATACGACAAACCGTCCAAGTAATCCAATCCATCCAAAACTGCATGATGCAATTCTTTAGGCTTCATGTATAAGCCTTTACTTTATGAGCGCCAATGATCAGTTTTGAATAATCACTTTGACTGGCCGACCAACTTGACATGTCCGCACTAAATCGTCTGTAACTTTTGATTTAGAGCTCCGAATGACACGAATCCAATGGCCATGTTAACCTAGCTCAATTCTCTACTTTTAGACAAAATTTGAGACAGAAATAGCGACGACAAAGCATCCAAGTAGTCCAACCTATCCCAAACTGCGTGATGCTTCATTCATAAGCATTTACTCAATGAGCACTATTGATAATCATAGAATGATAACTTTGACTGCCCGATCAACTTGACATGTCCACAATAAATCATCCGTAACTTTTGATTTAGAGCTCGGAATGACATGAATCTAATGCCCACCTTAAGCTAGCTCAATTTTTTATTTTTTGACATAATTTGAGATAGAAATAGATACGATAAAGCGCCCAAGTAATCCAATCAATCCCAAACTGTGTGATGCCAAGCATTATTTTTCATTTATAAGCTTCAACTCAATGAGCACCAATGATCAGTTTAGAATGATCATTTTAACTAGCCGATCAACTCGTCATGTTTGCACTAATTCGTCTCTAACTTTTAATTTATAGCTCAGAATGACACGAATCCAATGCCCTCATTCTGACAAAATTTGTCCCATAACTAGATATGACAAAGTTTCCAAGTAATCCATGTAAGAATATTGAGATTATAGAGGAGAAATGTGAAGAATTGAATCTGAAAACTCAAAGAGAAGTATGAGAAAATGAGAAATGACTTAGACTTATGGAGAAGAATCTCCTAAGAGTATATTATACATTGAGTCTTTACAGCCCTTTTATAGAGGATTTACAATGTGAACACAAAAGAAAACGAATTCAAACTTGTGGATGAGTTTGAATAGAGGAGGAGCCTGTCAACAACCAATGAGAAGAGAGGAGACAGCATGGGCATGACTGTTTGGTGTGGTTGCCAAGACTGTGTGCAGCATGGGCATGACTGTTTGGTGTGGTTGCCAAGACTGTGTGCAGCATGGGCATGACTTTTCACCTTGATTCTTCTCCCAAGGTAGCTATTTAACCATTTCAACCATGTGGTTAATAATAACCCATCCTTTTCATTTCCCTTGTTATTCAAACTGAACTTTCGTGCTCACACTTGCCTTGTAGGTCAAGATAGGTCTTATTTGATTTTCCTATGTCAATACTCCCCTCAAGCTAAAGACTTTGGAATCACCCTAAAGTCTTAAGCTTGGGAACCCAAGGCAACACCTCATTAAAAACCTTATTAAGGAAAACCACTTGGGACAAAACCTTAATAAGGGAAAAAGAGTGTGTTGCTCTTGGATTAGGAGACCTTTGATCATGGGTGTGATAAATCAACAAGCCCAAGTTTGCTAAAGATGTTCTTGCAAACTTTGAGACTTGCTGCCTTTGTGAAGATGTCAGCTAGTTGGTCTTCACTCCTTGTATAACATGGCAGAATGGTTCCATCTTGAACTTTCTCCCTAACCTTATGGCAGTCGATCTCTATGTGCTTGGTCCTCTCGTGAAACACTGAGTTTGAAGCTATGTGAATGGCTGCCTGATTATCACAATGGAAGGTAATTGGCCCTGGTTGTGCAATACCGAAATCTTTCAAGAGTGCTTTGAGCCAAGTTACTTCATTTGTCAGCTTCCTCATAGCCCTATATTCTGCTTCAGCACTAGAACATGATACCACCTTCTGCTTCTTAGTCTTCCAAGTGACTAAGTTCCCACCAACGAAGGTGCAATACCCAGTGGTTGATTTCCTATCCACCCTATCACCAGCCCAATCCGCATCACAATACCCGACAATCTCAGTGTTCCCATTCTTGCCCATCCATATACCTTGACCAGGAGATCCTTTGATGTATCTAAGGATCCTTTCTACCATGCTCCAATGATATACAGTAGGCTTTTGCATATGTTGACTTACTTGATTCACAGCAAAACACAAGTCTGGTCGTGTGAGGGTGAGGTAGATCAGCTTCCCAACTAGTCTCCTATACTGAGAAACATCCTTAAATAACTCATCAGCTTTCTCCCCTTTCCGTTGACCTTGTAGCCATCTTCAAGAGGAGTTTTGGCCGGTTTAGCCCCAAGCTTTCCCGTGTCTGTCAACAGATCAAGAGCATACTTTCTTTGGGATAGAAAGAGCCCTTCTTGAGACCGACACACTTCAATACCCAAGAAGTACTTCAACTCTCCAAGATCCTTGATGTCAAATGATCTGTTTAAGAAGGCCTTTGTGGACTGAATTCCTTCCTTATCATCTCCTGTGATGATAAGGTCATCCACATAAACCAAGACCGCCACGATTCCTTTGGAGTTTTGACGAGTGAACAAAGTATGATCTGAATGGGATTTCCTAAACCCATTATCAGTAAGTGTGGAGCTTAATTTGTGATACCAGGCCCTTGGTGACTGCTTCAACCCATATATTGCCTTCCTAAGTCTTAGAACCTGTCCCTCTTTGCAAAAATCTTCAAGGCCTGGTGGTGGAGTCATATACACTTCCTCTTCAAGTTCTCCTTGTAGGAATGCGTTCTTGACATCCATTTGCCATAAGTCCCAAGTCAGATTCGTAGCTAGTGAAAGAACAACCCTTACAGTGTGTAGCTTAGCCACCGGTGCAAATGTATCAGTATAGTCCTCTCCATATGTCTGAGTGAAACCTCTTGCAACTAGACGTGCCTTGTACCTTTCTATGTCCCCATTGCTCTTATACTTGATGGTGAACACCCACTTGGAACTCACAGCCTTCTTGCCTTTGGGAAGTTCTTGTATATCCCATGTATGATTCCTTTCCATAGCTCCCTTCTCATCTCTTACTGCATCTAACCATTCTTTCTTGCTCTCAGCTTCTTCATAAGTCCTTGGAATCTGACTTTGTTCAATCTTTCCAAGGAATGCTTGATGACTAGATGGCAAGAGGTCAAGGGAACAAACAGCTTGTATGGGATGAGCCACGGCCTGGTTGTTGTAGAATACCCTAGTGTTCCTAAGTCTAGTACTCCTCCTTAAATGCTGAACAGGTGGTGCAGCCTCCTCTACAACCGTTTCCTCTTCCATTTGGTGAATAGGTTCCTCTATACCCACTTCCAAGTCGTCTTGTTCTTGATTTTGGGCCATAGCTTCTTCTTGGATTGGAGTTGGTTCTTGAGTTACCACCCCTTGTTCATTCTCTTGGGTATCTTGTGAACTACTTAAGGTTCTTGTTTCTTCGTGTCTTGAATCCTTTGGCAGATCATTTCCCAAATGATTCAAGAGAAACCTCAAACTCGTAGCCAAATCAGAAGGTGACCTTGAGAGATCTTTCAATCCTTCCCAATCTTTCTGATCATAATAGCTTTGTTCTTCTATGAACTTGACATCTCTAGACACATATGTCCTGTTGTTGCTCGGATCATAGCACTTATAACCCTTTTGTGTTGTCGAATATCCAAGGAACATACACTTGATGCTCTTTGCCTCCAACTTGTTTCTTAGATCACCTGGAACATACACAAAGCACACACACCCAAATACACGTAAATGATCAATGGAAGGTTTAGTTTTATTGAGTACCTCAAATGGGGATATATCTTGCAAGACTTTGGTTGGAATCCGATTGATGAGGTAGCAAGCAACCAAGACTGCATCTCCCCAAAAACTTTTAGGAACATTGGTATGAAACATCATGGATCTTGCTACTTCCATTAAGTGTCGGTTCTTCCTTTCAGCAACTCCATTTTGTTGTGGTGTGTGTGGACAGCTAGTTTGATGTAGTATTCCATGTTTGTTTAGATGAGCTTTGAATCTTTGACTTGTGTATTCCCTCCATTATCTGATCTTAACACTTTGATCTTGGCATTGAATTGATTAGTAACATAATTATGAAAGTTTATAAATGCCTCATAAACCCTATCTTTAGATGGAAGTAATGTAACCCATGTATATTTCGATTTCTCATCTATAAAGGTCACAAAGTATTTATTCCTATCTCTAGACATGTAAGGTGAGGTCCAAACATCGGAATGTACTAAATCAAAGCAATGCTCATAAATTGTAGGCGATTTAGGGAAAACAACACGACAATGTTTGCCAAGGATACAAGCCTCACAAACTGAGTGATCATAAGCGACATTAGGAATTATTAAGCTTAAAGCACGAGCTTGAGGATGTCCTAATCTAGCATGCCATAAGACATCTTTATTAGCAAAAACACAGGATTTGAAAGCTAAGGAATCCAAATTGCTTGGAGGGTCTTCAAGAACATAGAGCTCATCTTGAGTTACACCACCTCCAAGTATCTTACCACTCTTAATATCCTGAAAGTAAACATTGTTAGGCCCAAATGTAACATTGCAATTGAGGTCTTTAGTAGCCTTTTGACAGAAACTAGATTAGACTTAAATTTAGGTACAAAGAATGCATTAGTTTCTTTGTCAAATAGTCTTAATTTTCCGGTTCCTTCAATTGGAATACCCTTACCATCAGCTATAGTTACTTGTCCTAGACATGGTTCAATGTTCTTTAACAACCTAGCATTGCTAATCATATGGTGAGAAGCACCTGAATCCACTACCAACTTATGATCTGGTTTATCAAGCGATTTATGGGAGTAGAGTGTGATACCGGAGAGTTTTGAGGCATAGGCCTTGATGAGATCCTCCAAGTCACTCTTCTTAACATACTCCATGGATACATTCATAGCTAGCTCCCCTCCTTGGTTGGATGAACTTGCCGGTTCAGTCGCAACCATTTGAGAGATGTTAGCCTTTGAATCCTTGAACCGGTTTGGCTTGAGATGAGGATGAAGTATCCAGCACTTGTCCTTGATGTGGCCATTCCTCTTACAATGCTCACATCACACTCTTCCTATCCTCTTGCTTAAACACGCTTTTGTTGGCCATGACTAGTTCTCCTTTACCACCAAACAAACCAATGTTGCCTTGCTCCTTTTGAATCCGTGAGCACACCTCTTTGAAATCAGGGAGTTTTGGCTCTCTCAGGATGGACTTAATCACATCCTTAAAGGCTGGATTTAGGTTGAGAAGGAGCCCAAATATCTTGTCTTGTTCCTTCCTTTCATTAAGCACCTTTGGATCCATAGAACTTGGTCTCAACATGTCAAGCTCGGACCATGTTGACTGGAACTTGCCCAGGAATTTTGTGAACTCCATATCCTCTTGGTGTAGATCATTGAGAGCCTTCTTAACCTCATACACACGGCTGAGGTTTGAAACATCCCCATACACCCTCTTGAGAGTGTCCCAAAGAGACTTGGCAGTTTCACAATGTGAATAAGCTTCAAGAATGGATGGGTCCAATGAATTTTGGAGGAATCCAAGGACTGATTGATCTTCTTGGAACCACCTAGCTTCTTCTTTTCTTGTTGCCTCATCCTTCTTCTCCTTTGGATCATCTATAGATGGAGTATTATCCTCCAAGATGTGATTCCAAAGTCCTTTGCCACAAATGGCTGTCTTGATGGTTCTTGACCATAATGTGTAGTTCAAGCCTTTGAGAACTACTGCTATCACCGTAGGTTTCAGGCTGGAACTAATTTGAACTGTATCCTCCATTGTTAGGCTTTGAAGAGCTCAAAGGAAGCAGCTTTTATGGTTGAATGAAACCGTGAGTTTTTAGTCTAAAGACTGAGAGATTTTGACAGAATTTTAGATTAGAAACTGAGAGATTTGAGTAGAAAAGATAAGAGAATGGTCTTATGCTCTGATACCATGTAAGAATATTGAGATTATAGAGGAGAAATGTGAAGAATTGAATCTGAAAACTCAAAGAGAAGTATGAGAAAATGAGAACTGACTTAGACTTATGGAGAAGAATCTCCTAAGAGTATATTATACATTGAGTCTTTACAGCCCTTTTATAGAGGATTTACAATGTGAACACAAAAGAAAACGAATTCAAACTTGTGGATGAGTTTGAATAGAGGAGGAGCCTGTCAACAACCAATGAGAAGAGAGGAGACAGCATGGGCATGACTGTTTGGTGTGGTTGCCAAGACTGTGTGCAGCATGGGCATGACTGTTTGGTGTGGTTGCCAAGACTGTGTGCAGCATGGGCATGACTTTTCCACCTTGATTCTTCTCCCAAGGTAGCTATTTAACCATTTCAACCATGTGGTTAATAATAACCCATCCTTTTTCATTTCCCTTGTTATTCAAACTGAATTTTCGTGCTCACACTTGCCTTGTAGGTCAAGATAGGTCTTATTTGATTTTCCTATGTCAATAATCCAATCAATCCAAAACTGTGTGATGCCGTGCATTATGCTTTATTTATAAGCCTTTACTTAATGAGCACCAATGCTCAGTTTGAATCATCACTTTAACTGGCCAATCAACTTGACATGTGCGCACTAAATTGTCCCTAACTTTTGATTTAGATCTCAGAATAACACGAATCCAATTCCCAATAAACTTGACATGTCCACAATAAATCGTCCGTAACGTTTGATTTAGAGCTCAAATGACACGAATCGAACGCCTACGTTAAGCTAGCTCAATTCTCTATTTTTCGACAAAATTTGAGACAGAAATAGAGACCATGTAATCCAATCTATCCCAGACTGTATGATGCCATGCTTTATGCTTCATTTATAAGCCTTTACTTAATGATCACCGATGATAAGTTTATAATGATCACTTTAACTGGATGATCAACTTGACATGTACGCACTAAATCGTCTTTAACTTTTAATTTAGGGCTCATAAACACATGAATCAAATGGCCACATTAAGCTACCTCAATTTTCTATATTGTAACAAAATTTAAGATAGAAATGGATACAACAAACTGTCCATGTAATCCAATCTATCCAAAACTATTTGATGCCATGCATTATGATTTATTTATAAGCCTTTACTCAATGAGCACCAATGATCAGTTTATACTGATAACTTTAACTGGGCGATCAACTTGACATGTCCACACTAATTCTTCTGTAACTTGTGATTTAGAGCTCAAAATGACACGAATCCAAAGTCACGTTAAGCTAGCTCAATTGTCTATATTTTGACAAAATTTCAGACAGAAATAGAGAAAACAAAGCATCCAAGTAATCCAATCTATCCAAACTTCTTGATACCATGCATTATGCTTAATTTATAAGCTTTTACTTAATGAGCACCAATGATCAGTTTACAATGATTACTATAACGGGCCGATCAACATGACATGTACGCAATAAATCGTCTGTAACTTTTGATTTAGAAATCAGAATGACACGAATCTAATGTCCACGTTAAGCTAGCACAATTTTCTATATTTTGAACAAATTTGAGATAGAACTAGATATGACAAAGCATTCAAGTAATCCAATCCATCCAAAACTGTTTGATGCAATGCATTATGCTTCATTTATAAGACTTTACTCAATGAGTACCAATGATCAGTTTAGAATAATCATATTAACTGGTCTATCAACTTGATATGTCCGCACTAAATCGTCTGTAACTTTTGCTTTTGAGCTCAGAGTGACACGAATCCAATGCCCACGTTAACCAAGCTTAATTTTCTATATTTTGACAAAATTTGAGACAGAAATGGAGACGACAAAACATCCAAATAATCCAATCTATCCAAACTTCTTGATGCCATGCATTATGCTTCATTGATAATGTTTTACTTTATGGGCAACACTTATCAGTTTAGAATGATCACTTTAAATGGCCGATCAACTTGACATGTCCGCACTAAATCCTTTGTAACTTTTGATTTAGAACTTAGAAACACAGGAATCCAATGCCCACGTTAAGCTAGATCAAATTTTCTATATTGTAACAAAATTTGAGACAAAAATAGATACGCCAAAGCGTTCAAGTAATCCAATCTATCCAAAATTGTGTGATGCCATATATTATGCTTCATTTATAAACCTTTACTCAATGAGCACTAATGATCAGTTTAGAATGATCACATTAACTAGACATGTCCACACTAAATCATCCATAACTTTTGATTTAGAGCTCAGAATAACACGAATCCAATGCCCACGTTAATCTAGCTCAATTTTTGACAAAATTTGAGACAGAAATAAAGACCAAGTAATCCAATCTATCCCACACTGTATGATGCCATGCTTTATGCTTCTTTTATAAGCCTTTAATTAATGAGCACCAATGATCAGTTTATAATGATCACATTAACTGGCTGATCAACTTGACATGTACGCACTAAATCGTCTGTAACTTTTAAATTAGGGCTCATAAACACATGAATCAAATAGCCACGTTAAGCTAGCTCAATTTTCTATATTGTAACAAAATTTAAGATAAAAATCGATATGAAAAAGCGTCCATGTAATCCAATCTATCCAAAACTATTTGATGCAATGCATTATGATTTATTTATAAGCCTTTACTCAATGAGCACCAATGATCAGTTTAGAATGATAATTTTAACTGGCCGATCAACTTGACATGTCCACACTAAATCTTCCGTAACTTGTGATTTAGAGCTCAAAATGACACGAATCCAAAGCCACGTTAAGCTAGCTCAATTTTCTATATTTTGACAAAATTTGATACAAAAATAGAGACGAAAAAACATACAAGTAATCCAATCTATCCAAACTTCTTGATGCCATGCATTATGTTTCATTTATAATGCTTTACTTTATGGGCAACACTTATCAGTTTAGAATGATTACTTTAAATGGCCGATCAACTTGACATGTCCGCACTAAATCCTTTGTAACTTTTGATTTAGATCTTAGAAACACACGAATCCAATGCCCACGTTAAGCTAGCTCAAATTTTCTATATTGTAACAAAATTTGAGACAGAAATAGATACGCGAAAGCGTTCAAGTAATCCAATCTATCCAAAATTGTGTGATGCCATGTATTATGCTTCATTTATAAACCTTTACTCAATGAGCACTAATGATCAGTTTAGAATGATCACTTTAACTAGACATGTCCACACTAAATCATCCATAACTTTTGATTTAGAGCTCAGAATAACACAAATCCAATGCGCACAATAAGCTACCTCAATTTTCTATATTTTGACATAATTTGAGAGCGAAATAGACACGAAAAAGCATCCAAGTAGTCCAATCTATCTAAATTGCTTGATGCCATACATTATGCTTCATTTATAAGCCTTAATTTAATAAACACGAATAATCAGTTTAGAATGATCATTTTATATAGCCGATCATTTTGACCCACACTAAATCGAACGTAACTTTTGATTTAGAGCACGGAATGAGATGAACCCAGTGCCCACGCTAATCTATCTCAATTTTCTATATTGTGACAAAGTTTGAGTCAAAAATAGATATGACAAAGCATCCAAGTAATCCAATCCATCCCAAAATGTGTGATGCCATTCTTTAGGCTTCATTTATAAGCCTTTACTTAATGAGCACTAATGATCAGTTTTGAATGAACACTTTAACTAGCCGATCAACTTGACATATCCACACTAAATCGTCCGTAACTTTTGATTTAGAGTTCAGAATAACACGCATCCAATGCCTACATTAAGCTAGCTCAATTCTCTATTTTTGACAAAATTTTAGACAAAAATAGAGACGACAAAGCGTTCAACTAATCCAATCTATCCCAAACTGCGTGATGCCATGCTTTATGCGTCAATTATAAGTTCTAATTTAATGAGCACCAATGATCAGTTTAAAATACCACTTTTACTGGCCGCTCAAGTTGACATGCCTGCACTAAATTGACCGTAACTTTTGATTTACATCTCAGAATGACACGAGTCAAATGCCTACGTTAAGCTAGCTCAATTTTCTATATCGTAACAAAATTTCAGACCGAAATAGATATGACAAAGCATCCAAGTAATCCAATCTATCCAAAACTATGTGATACAATGCATTATGCTTCATTTATTCGCCATTACTCAATGAGCACCAATGATAAGTTTATAATTTTCACTTTAACTGGCCGATCAAGTTGACATGTTCCCACTAAATTGTCCGTAACTTTTGATTTAAAGCTCCGAATGACACGAATCCAAAACCCAGGTTAATCTAGCTAAATTTTCTATATATAGATAAAATTTGAGATAGAAATAGTGAGGACAAAGCATCCAAGTAATCAAATCTACCCAGACTGTTTGATGCCATGAATTATGCTTCATTTATAATCCTTTACTTAGTGAGCACCCATGATCAGTTTAGAAGATCACTTTAACTGGCCAATGAACTTGACATATCTGCATTAAATCGTCTGTAACTTTTGATTTAGAGCTTAGAATGACACTAATCCAATGCCCACGTTAAGCTAGCTCAATTTTCTATATTGTGAAAAAAATTGAGATAGAACTAGATATGACAAAGCGTCCAAGTATTCCAATCTATCCAAAACTGTTTGATGCCATGCATTATGATTCATTTATAAGTCTTACTCAATGAGTACCAATGATCAGTTTAGAATGATCACTTTAACTGGCCGATCAACTTGACATGTCCGCACTAAATCGTCCGTAATTTTTTGATTTTGGAGCTTAGAAACACAAAAATCAAATGCACACGTTAAGCTAACTCAATTTTCTATATTGTAACAAAATTTGAAAAATAGATACGACATAGCATCCAAGTAATCCAATCTATCAAAAAACATGTGATGCCATATATTATGCTTCGTTTATAAGCCATTACTTAATGAACACCAATGATCAATTTAGAATGATCAGTTTAGAATGATCACTTTAACTAGCCGATCAACTTGACATGTCCACACTAATTCGTCTGTAACTTTTGATTTAGAGCTCAAAATAACACGAATCCAATGCCCACGTTAAGCTACCTCAATTTTCTATATTGTGATAGAATATTAGACAGAACAAGATATGAAAAAGCGTTCAAGTAATCTAATCAATCCAAAACAGTTTGATGCCATCCATTATGCTTAATTTATAAGCCCTTACTCAAGGAGTACCAATGATCATTTTACAATCATGACTTTAACTGGCCGATCAACTTGACATGTCCGCACAAAATCTTCTATAACTTTTGATTGAGAGCTTAGAAACACAAGAAATCCAATCCCCATGTTAAGCTAGCTCAATTTGAGATGGAAATAGATACGAAAAAGTGTCCAAATAATCCAATCTATCCAAAACTGTGTCATGCCATGCATTATGCTTCATTTATAAGCCTTTACTCACTAAGCACTAATGATCAATTCAAAATGATGACTTTAACTGGCCAATCCACTTGACATGTACACACTAAATCATCCATAACTTTTGATTTAGAGATCAGAAAAACATGAATCCAATGCTCACGTTAAGCTAGCTCAATTTTCTATATTTTGACATAATTTGAGACAGAGATAGAAACGACAAAGTGTCCAAGTAATCTAATCTATCCATAGTGCTTGATGCCATGCATCATGCTTCATTTATAGGCCTTTATTTAGTGAGCACCAATGATCAGTTTAGAATGATCATTTTTACAGGCCGATCAACTTGACATGTCTGCACTAAATCGTCCGTAACTTTTGATTTAGAGCTCGGAATAACACGAATCCAGTGCCCACGTAAAGCTAGCTCAATTTTCTATATTGGGACCAAGTTTGAGACAGAAATAGATACGACAAAGTGTCCAAGTAATCCAATCAATCCTAAACTGCGTGATGCCATGCAGTATGTTTCATTTATAAGCTTTTACTCAATGAGCACCAATGATCAGCTTAGAATGATCATTTTAACTAGCTGATCAACTTGTCTTGTCTGAACTAATCATCCCTAACTTTTGATTTATAGCTTAGAATGACATGAATCCAATGCCCACCTTAAGCTAGTTCAATTTTCTATATTCTTACAAAATTTGTGCCAGAACTAGATACGACAAACCGTCCAAGTAATCCAATCTATCGAAAACTGTGTGATGCCATGCATTATGCTTCATTTATAAGCGTTTACTTAATGAGCACCGATGATCAGTTTTTAGTGATCACTTTAACTGGCCAATCAGTTGACATGTCCGCACTAAATCATCCGTAACTTTTGGTTTAGAGCTTAGAATGACACGAATCCAATACCCACGTTAAGCTATCTCAATTTTCTATTTTTCGACAGAATTTGAGATAGAAATAGAGAAGACAAAGCGTACAAGTAATCCAATCTATCCCAAACTGTGTGATGCCATGCTTTATGCTTCATTTATAACACTTTACTTAATGAGCACCAATGATCAGTTTAGAATGATCACTTTAACTGGCCGATCATCTTGACAACAAAATTTAAGACAGAAATAGATTCGACAAAGCATCCTAGTAATCCAATCTATCATAAAATGTGTGATGCCATGCATTATGCTTCATTTATAAGGCTTTTCTTAATGACCACCAATGATCAATTTAGAATGATCACTTTAACTACCGATCAACTTGACATGTCCGTAATAAGCCGTCTGTAACTTTTGATTTAGAGCTCAGAATGACACGAATCCAATGCCCACGTTAATCTAGCTCAATTTTCTATATTGTGACAAAATTTGGACTGAAGTAGATATGACAAAGCGTCCAAGAAATCCAATCTATCCAAAACTGTTTGATGCCATGTATTATGCTTCATTTATAAGCCTTTACTCCATGAGTACCATTGATCAGTTTAGAATAATCATATTAAGAGACCGATCAACTTGACATATCCGCCCTAAATCGTCCGTAACTTTTGATTTTGTGTTCAGAATGACAGGAATCCAATGCCAACGTGAAGCTAGCTAAAGTTTCTATGTTTTGACAAAATTTGAGATAGAAATAGCGACGACAAAGCATCCAAGCACTCCAACCTGTCCAAATTGCTTGATACCATGCAATATGCTTCATTTAAAGCCTTTAATTAATGGACACCAATTATCTGTATAGAATGATCACATTAATTGGCCACTCAACTTGACATGTATGCAGTAAATCGTGCGTACCTTTTGATTTACAACTCTGTATGATAAGAATCCAATGCCCACGTTTAGCTAGTTCAATTTTTTTCATTGTAACAAAATTTGAGACAGAAAACACGACAAAGCGTCCAAGTAATTCAATCAATCCAAAGCTGTGTGATGTCATGCATTATTTTTCATTTATAAGCCTTTACTTAATGAGCATCAATGATTAGTTTAGAAGAATCACATTAACTGGCCGATCAACTTGACATGTCCACACTAAATCGTCCGTAACTTTTGATTTTGAGCTCAGAATGACACGAATCCAAAGTTTGTCTATTTTTTGACAAACTTTGAAACATAAATATGGGGATGACAAAGCGTCCAAGTAATCCAATTTATCGCAAACAGCGTGATGCCATGCTTTATGCTTCATTTATAAGCCTTTACTTAATGAGCACCAATGATCAGGTCAGAGTGATTACTTTAACTGGCCTATCAACTTGACATGTTCGCACTAAATCGTCCGTAACTTTTGATTTAGAGCTCAGGATGACACGAATCCAAAGCTCACGTTAATCTAGCTGAATTTTCTATATTTTGGCAAAATTTGAGACAGAAATAGAGATGAAAAAAGCATCCAAGTAATCAATCTATGCAAAATGCTTGATGCCATGCATTATGCTTCATTTATAACACTCTACTCAATGAGTACCAATGATCAATTTAGAATAATCATATTAACTGATTGATTAACTTGACATGTCCGCACTTAATCATCCATAATTTTTGATTTTGAACTCAGAATGACACGAATCCAATGCCCATGTTAAGCTAGCTCAGTTTTCTATATTTTGACAAAATTTGAGACATAAATAGAGACGACAAAGCATCCAAGCAATCCAAACTATCCAAACTACTTGATGCCATGCAATATGCTTCATCTAAAAGCCTTTAATTAATGGACACCAATTATCTGTCTATAATGATCTCTTTAACTGACCATTCAACTTGACATGTCCAAATTAAATTGTCCGTAACTTTTGATTTAGAGCACAGAACTACACGAATCCAATGCCCACGTTAAGATAGCTTATATTGCATCATAATTTGAGACAGAAATAGATACGACAAAGCGTCCATGTAATCCAATCTATTCAAAACTGTGTGATGCATGCATTATGCTTCATTTATAAGCCTTTACTCAATGAGCACCAATGCTCAGTTTAGAATAATCGTATTAACTGGCCCATCAACTTGACATGTCCACAGTAAATTTTCTATATTTTGACAAAATTTGATATAGATATACACACAACAAAGCATCCAAATAATCCAACTTATCCCAAATTGCGTGATGCCACACTTTATGCTTCATTTATAAGCCTTTACCTAATGAGCACCAATGATCAAGTTAGAATGATCACTTTTGACTGCCCGATCAACTTGACATGTCCGTACTAAATCTTTTGTAACTTTCGATTTAGAGCTCCGAAAACACACGAATCCAATGCCCACGTTATGCCAGCTCAATTTTCTATATTGTAACAAAATTTGAGACAAAAATAGATACGACAAATCGTCCAAGTAATCCAATCTATCCAAAACTGTGTGATGTCATGCATTATGCTTATTTGTAAGCCTTTACTCATTGAGCACTAATGATCAGCTTAAAATGATCACTTTAACTGGCCGATCAACTTGGCATGTCCGAACTAAATTGTCTGTACCTTTTGATTTAGAACTTAGAGTGACACGAATCCAATGCCCACGTTAAGATAGCTCAAAATTCTATATTTTGACAAAGTTTGAGACAAAAATAGATATGACAAAGTGTCCACGTAATCCAATCCATCCCAAACTACGAGATGTCATGCATTATTTTTCATTTATAAGATTTTACTGAATGAGCACCAATAATCAGTTTAGAATGATCATTCTAACTGGCCGATGACTTTGTCATGTTTGCACGAAATCGTCGATAACTTTTGATTTATAGCTCATAATGACACGAATCCAATGCCCACATTGAGCTAGTTCAATATTCTATATTTTAACAAAGATTGAGACATAAATAGATACGACAAGTCATCCAAGTACTCCAATCCATCCCATACTGTGTGATGCCATGCATTATTTTTTATTTATTAGCTTTTACTCAATGAGAACCAATGATGAGTTTAGAATGATCATTTTAACTGGCCAATGACTTTGTCATGTCTGCAATAAATCGTCCATAATTTTTGATTTATAGCTCAAAATTGCACAAATCCAATGCCCAAATTAAAGTTCAACTTTCTATTGTGTTGACACAAGATACAATAAAGCATCCAAGTAATCCAATCTATCTAAAACTGTGTGATGCCATGCATTATGCTTGATTTATAAGCCTTTACTGAATGAGCACCAATGATTAGTTTAGAAAGACCACTTTAACTAGCCAATGACTTTGTCATGTCTGCACTAAATCGTCCATCATTTTTTATTTTTAGCTCAGAATTACACAAATCCAATGCCCAAATTAAACTAGTTCAAGTTTCTATATTTTGCCAAAATTTGACACAGAACTAGATACAACAAAGCATCCAAGTAATCCAATCTATCTAAAAATGTGTGATGCCATGCATTATGCTTGATTTATAAGCCTTTACTCGATGAGCACCAATGATTAGTTTAGAAAGACCACTAACTCGCAGATCAAGTTGACACGTCCACAAAATCGTCCGTAACTTTTGCTTTAGAGCTCAGAATGACACGAATCCAATGCCCACGTTAATCTACCTCAATTTTCTATATTTTGACAAAATTTAAGACAAAAATAGAGATGACAAAGCGGCCCAGTAATCCAACCTATCCCTAAATGCTTGATGCCATACTATATGCTTCATTTATAAGGCTTTACTTAATGAGCCCCAATGATCAGTTTAGAATGATCGTCTTAACTGGTCGATCAACTTGTGATGTCTACACTAAATTGTGCATACTTTTTGATTTATAGCTCAGAATAACACGAAACCAATGCCCAAGTAAAGCCTAATAAATGAAGCATATAGTATGGCATCAAGCCCACATTAAGCTAGTTTAATTTTCTATATTATGACAAAATTTGAGACAAAAATCGACATGACAAAGCGTCCAAGTAATCCAATCTATCCAAAACTGTGTGATGCCAAACATTATGCTTCACTTATAAGCCTTTAGTCAATGAGCACTAAATCATATTATCTGGTCGATCAACTTGACATGTCTGCACTAAATCGTCTGTAACTTTTGATTTTATTCTCAGAACGACACGAATCCAGTGTCCACGTTAAGCTAGATAAATTTTCTATATTTTGAAAAAATTTGAGATGGAAGTAGAGACGACAAAGCGTACAACTAATCCAATCTATCGAAAACTGTGTGATATCATGCATTTTGCTTCATTTATAAGCCTTTACTCATTGAGCACAAATGATCAGCTTGAAATGATCACTTTAACTGGCTGATCATCTTGACATGTCCGCACTAAATCGTCCATAACTTTTGATTTCGAGCTCAGAATGACACAAATCCAATGCCCACGTTAAGATAGCTCAAAATTCTATATTCTCACAATGTTTGAGACAAAAATAGATTCGACAAAGTGTCCACGTAATCCAATCCATCCCAAACTACGTGATGTCATGCATTATTTTTCATTCATAAGTTTAGAATGATCATTTTAACTAGCCAATCAACTTGTCATGTATGCACTAAATTGTCCGTAACTTTTGTTTTAAAGCTCAGAATTACACGAATCCTATGCCCACGTTAAGCTAGTTCAATTTTCTATAATGTGACAAAATTTGAGACCGAAATTGATATAAAAAAGCTTCCAAGTAATCCAATCTATCCAAAACTGTGTGATGCCAGGCATTTTACTTCATGCATAAGCCTTTACTTAATGAGCATCAATGTTCAGTTCATAATGACCAATTTAACTGGCCAATCAATTTGACATCTTTGCACTAAATCGTCCGTAACTTTTGATTTAGATCTGAGAATTACACGAATCCTGTCCCACGTTAAACTAGCTCAATTTTCTATATTGTGACAAAATTTGAGACAGAAATAGATATGACAAAGCATCCAAGTAGTTCAATCCAATCCAAACTGTGTGATGCCATGCATTATTTTTCATTATTAAGCTTTTACTCAATGCACACCAATCATCAGTTCTGAATGATCATTTTAACTAGCCGATCAACTTGTCATGTCTGCACTAAATCATCCATAACTTTTGATTTATAGCTCATAATGACACGAATCCAATGCCCACATTAAGCTAGTTCCATTTTCTATATTGTAACAGAATTTGAGATAGAAATAGATACGAAAAAGTGTCCAAGTAATCCAATATATCCAAAATTGTGTGATGCTATGCATTTTGCTTCATTTATAAGCCTTTACTCAGTGAGCACAAATGATCAGTTTAGAATAATCATATTAACTGGCCGATCAAATTAACATGTCCGCACTAAATCGTAAGTAACTTTTGATTTGGACCTCATAATGACACGAGTCCAGTACCCACGTTAATCTAGATAAATTTTATATATTTTGACAAAATTTTAGAGAGAAGTACGGACGACAAAGCGTCAAAATAATCCAATCTATCCCAAACTACGTGATGCCATTCATTATGCTTCATTTATAATCCTGTACTCAATGAGCACTAATGATCAGTTTTGAATAATCATATTAATTGTCCGATTAACTTGACATGCCCGCAGTAAATCGTCTCTAACTTTTGATTTAGAGCTTATAATGACATGAATTCAATGCCCACGTTAAGCTACCTCAATTTTCTATATTTTGACAAAATTTGAGATAGAAATAGAGACAACAAAGCATCCAAGTAATCCAATCTATCCAAAACTGTGTGATGCCATGCATTATGCTTCACTTATAAGCCTTTACTCAATGGGCACCAATGATCAGTTTAGAATGATCCCTTTAAGTAGCCGATCAACTTGACATATCCGCACTAAATCGTCCGTAACGTTTGCTTTTGAGCTCGGAATGAAACGAATCCAAAGGCCACGTTAAGCTAGCTCAATTTTCTATATTTTGACAAAGTTTGAGACAAAAATAGATGCGGCAAAGCATCCAAGTAATCCAATCATTCCCAAACTGCATGATGCCATGGATTATATTTCATTTATAAGCTTTTACTTAATGAGCACCAATTATCAGTTTAGAATGATCATATTATTTGGCCGATCAACTTGACATGTCCGCAATAAATTGTCTGTAACTTTTGATTTTGAGCTCCGATTGACACGAATCCAATGCCTATGTTAAGTTAGCTTAATATTCTATATTGTAACAAAATCTGAGACCAAAATAGATATGACAAAAGCATCCAAGTAATCCAATCTATTCAAAACTGTGTGATGCCATGTATTATGCTTCATTTATAAGCCTTTACTTAATGAGCACCAATTATCAGTTTAGAATGATCATATAAACTACCCGATCAACTTGACAAATCGGCTATAACTTTTGATTTGGAGCTCGGAATGATACGAATCCAATGCCATGTTAAGCTAGCTCAATTTTCTATATTATAACAAAATTTGAGACAAAAATAGATATGATAAAGCGTGCAAGTAATCCAATCTATCCAAAACTGTGTGATGCCCTGCATTTTGCTTTAGTTATAAGCTTTTACTCAATGAGCACCAATGATCAGTTTAGAATAATCTTATTAACTGTCCAATCAACTTGACATGTCGGCACTAAATCATCCATAACTTTTGATTTTGAACTCAAGAATCCAATGCAAGCGTTAAGCTAGCTCAAATTTCTATATTTTGATGAAATTTGTGATAGATATGGAGACCACAAAGCATCCAAGCACTTCAATCCATTCGAAACTGCGTGATGCCATGCATTATTTTTTATTATTAAGCTTTTGCTCAATGAGCACCAATCATTAGTTTAGAATAATCATTTTAACTAGCTGATCAACTTGTCATGTCTGCACTAAATCGTCCATAATTTTTGATTTATAGCTCAGAAGTATACGAATCTAATGTCCACACTAAGCTAGTTCAATTTTCTATATTGTAACAAAATTTGAGACAGAAATAGATACGACAAAGTGTCAAAGTAATCCAATGTATCGAAAACTGTGTGATGCCATGCATTTTACTTCATTATAAGCGTTTACTTAATGAGCATCAATGATCAGTTCATAATGATCAATTTAACTTGCCAATCAACTTGACATCTCTACACTAAATCTTCTGTAACTTTTGATTTAGAGCTCAGAATTACACGAATCTTGTGCCCACGTTAAGCTAGCTCAATTTTCTATGTTGCGACAAAATTTGAGACAGAAATAGATATGACACTACAAGAAAACAGCACATTTCCGACGGCCATATACGTTGGAAATACGTCGGTAAATCATATTCTCGTCTAATTTCCGATGGAAATAGTCCGTCGGGACTATTTTGTCGGAAATTAAATTCCATCGGGAATTGATTGGGAATTTCCGATGGCTTGGCGATTAACTATTCCGTCAGAAAATTCCGACGGTTCTTCGATGGAAGTGGTCCGTCAGAAAATACCGACGGATATTCGTTGGTCTGCAGGCATCGGGAATTACCGACGAATTATCGAGGGACTTTTTCTGATGACTTCTTCCGTCGGAAATTTGGTCCGATGATATTTCTCGAGGGTTTATAACCGTCGGGAGATATACAACACTTTTTCGACGGCAACGTCCGTCGGAAATTTCTAACGACATAATCCGTCGGAAATAACTAATTAATTGAAAAAATAAAAAATTTATTTTTTAATATTTATATTTTAAAAATATATAATTCAATATTTTTAAAATATAAATATTAAAAAAATAAATTTTAAAAATAAATTAATAAATTTTTTATTTTATTAAATTAAATTAATATTTGTAAATATTAAAAACAATAATCATACAATTAATAAAAATAATATAATAATTATAAATATAATATTAAATAATTTTTTTAATTTCAAATTACAAAGGAGGGGCAGGAGGGGAAGGAGGAGAAAAAAGTCATCTGGCAATTTATTTTTTATCTCTATTTTCATAGACAACATTTCTTCTTTTAGCTACTAATTTTCCTCGTTTCTAGCTGCAGATGTTACACCACCGGTATCTGCAACTTTCCCGAGTCCTGGATGACGATCCTTTGAAAATGGTACTTCCTGTAAAAATAAAAAAATATTATTAGAAAATTTAATGAAAATTAATATAATATTAATTATATATTTTTTAAAAAAACTTACATCAAGAACGAGACGATTAATTTCAGAACGAGGCAATTCAACGACCGAAGATGAAGAACCAACTTGAGACTGCTCGGTTAGAATATCACTTTTTTCTTTTTTACTTTTTCGATGATCTCACTAACGAGACCATCTTGGATACGACCAGTCTTTTTGTTCGTGTGGACGGCCTCGAGAAGTTGCAAGTGATCTGGAGGCGCTCCAATTTCTTGTGCCTAAAAATAAAAAAAAATTCTAAATTAATAATTTTAAAACTTTTAAATAATAATAAATAATTAATATAATAATTAATTTACCAATTGATCGGCTCGTCTGAGAAAACTAGTCGATCCGGCATTGTGAATATAAATGCCTTTGTCTCCTCGGTCGCTCTTCCGGTTTCCCGAATTAGTTTTTGAGATGACCTCAGCGGTGGAAGATTCCCAATAACGAATAAAGTCGTTCCAAACCGACTCATTCAACCCTCTTGGTTTATCTTTTCCCTTTTTCCATTTTTGTTTCCATTCGTTCATGTGGCGGAAAAATTGTACTGCAGCCTCTTTTTCGAAAGCTTCTTCCACCAATTTTGTGTTCATGGGATCCCATGTAAATTCTTGCTGCGAAATTTTAGTATATATTACTAAAAATATTATTAAAAACTATTTAAAATAATTATATATTTAAAATTTAAATAACGTACCGCAAACGTCCTGAACCAAATCTGACGTTCTTCGTATGGAATATCTCGAAATTTGGTATATGGTTTATTCAAAAGAGAATGAAGCATCTTTAATATAGATTTGCTTATTCCATTGTTTGAAATACCAAACCTACGAATTTTTATTACAATAGCGTTTAAATAATTATTTTAAATATAATTATAGAATAGAATTAAAATAATTATTTTAAATATAATTATAGAAAATTTAATTTACCATGTCGAGTTTCCTTGACGTCTCGGATCGAGAAATGTGAGAAGTTCACGACTAGGCTGCTGAACCAATTCTTCAATTGTCATTGGTCGGAAAGAATCATTTGCAGATTCTGGAACTTGAGTTGGTATAAAACTCGGAGTCGATGACTCACCACGTCTTTGGTAATCTTGATACGACCTATAATTGGGTCATTTTATCAATCTATCTACATTTACTATTTATCATTTTTTTTGAAATATTAAATTATTTAAAATAATATTCAAGTATTTTTATTTTTATTTTTTGAAAAAATCAATGTTTATTATTTGGAAAATTTTCAAATATAACAAAACCGATACCAAACTAATATCATCAATAAACATATAAACTTTATTGTACCTACTTTTCTAAAACTATAAACTATTCTAATTTTAAAATTTTAAATATTTTCATTTCGTGGTTTTGAAACTTACAAATAGGTAACATTAGTTATTGAAAAGTGCATAGAAAATCTAAAAAAAAAATTTTACTGTAAAAAAATATATAAAAACAGTCTATTAAAATAGATGAAGTAGTATCTACCAAAACAATTTTACTTTGCAAAGTCGCATAGTATTAATGTATATTCTATTATATAATAAGTAGCAAACACAAAACTTTGAGCATGATTTATAAGACTAATCACGTTATGTTACTATAACGTGATGCCAATTCAGCATGAAACACACATTCGGACCACTATCCCATATTTTTGAAAAAAAAAGTAATGATTTTGGAGAAAAATAAAAACAAAAATATGTCGTTGGTGAATTCATAAGAAACTAGCATATACTTACATGTTAGCACAATGTTCAATTATGTAATCTATACAGAAAACAATTCAAAATCTGACACAGTAAAGCTGTCTCGCTGATTGATTCACAAAATGGTATACGATTCTTATGAATTACAAGCAGATGAGGTCTCAAATGTCAGTAAAGGGAATCTTTCTCTACTGTTTTGGTGATGGGTTTTAACTACTAGAAATTATTGGATAGTTCCTTTTTGTTTATTCTGTGTATTCAACTCTATGGTGTTTGTTTTGTTTTGGCAGTGAGGAAGAGGCGAAGAAGCGGATCTACAATGTTTCTTGCGAAAGGTATCTAGGGTTTGGCTGCGAGATTGACGAAGAGACATCGCCTAAGCATGAAGGTCTTTGTTCTCATTTCCCTGTTATGTTAGCTAGTAACTAGTGTCATCAGTGACTAAAAATACATCCTAAAAGATTAATTTCAGCTCTATGTCTCGCTGATTTATCTCGTTCATTCACAAAATTAATCTGAAATATCAATCTGAATAATAAAACTTACATGTTGAGGACGAGAAACGCCGCGACGAGGAGAAAAACGGCGGCGAGGAGTAACGGCGATGAGGTCCTTCGGCGATCGACGGAAATTTCGAGGGTAACGCGAAACGGCAAGAGAGAAAGGAGAAGAAGAAGTCGTAGGTTATAATCGATATTTCTGACGGACGGTTCCGTCGGAAATCCATTGGTACATCAATTAATTTTTGCGAAACCCCGCGTTTTTATTTTTTTTACCGCGTAAAGTCGTCGGAAATCCGTCGGATTTATTATAACACCATGCATGATCGACACATGGTCTGCCCATGTTGCAAATGATTTTCCGACGGATATCCGACGGAATTAAAATGCCCGTCGAAAATACGTCGGTAGGTAGAGTCAATAAGCCGAAAAAATATTTGTACTTTTAGGATGTATTTACCAAATAGTTTATTTCATATAATTATATGTATATTAATGTGTTAGATAAAACTTATACTATAAGGATATTTTTAACAAATTTCATATAATTATATGTATATCAATTTTTAAATTAAATAAATTTTAAATAAAATAACATATAATTATTAATATATTATATAATTTTCTAATTTACTTATTTTATCAAATAACTCTAACTTTTGTATAACATGCATTTTGGTTATCTATTATTCAAATAGGACAACAACAGTAAAACCCACAAATTTAACGAGACGAGTTTTTAAACCAAACAAAGGAAGTTGTACGAAACTACGTACACCAATCCTAAAACATTATTATCACAAATTATTTATCAGAAAAAGATAATGGAAAAAAATAAAACATTATTATCACAAATTTAATCTGAATTTGATGAATATTCTGAATTAGCTGAATTTTGGTTGCCAAACTTGCCAATCTCGTCTTCTGAATCTTGAAACTCGTTGTAATCTTCGTTCGTGATGTCATCAACAACAAGGTTAACTTCAAGAGAAGTGTCTATTGAACCTAAGTTACCAATTGTGCTTTGTTGCATAGGCTCTTGTTCGGTAATACCACATACCATTCCTCTAGGATGTATTGAGGTCACTGTAATCCAAGGATCTTGCTTGTTTCTCACACGAGGATATCGAATGTTACAAACCTGGTCCGCTTGTGATGCAAGTATAAAAGGATCATATTTTCGATGTCGCTTTCGAGAGTGGACAGATGTAACACCGAATTCGTCTTCACGTTGACCCATGACAGGGTCATACCAGTCACAATAGAACACAATACACCTCAAATCAATCATTCCTGGATAGTGAACTTCTAATATTTCACCAAGAATACCATTGTATACAGTTTCTCCCGATTGAGATGATACACCATAATTACAAGTTGTTTGTGAGTTTCCTTCGCGATGACTCTTAAAAGCATATCCACGAGTGCAGTACATTGGATAAGATTTTGCAGTAAATGTAGGACCACTCACCAACTCAACTAACCACGTGGGAAACGTTATACCCCTAGAAGGACTACAAAATAATAGAATGTAGTAAATTATAAATATATATATAGTAAACTATTATTGAAAATTACATAATTGTGGTAACACTAACATAAAAATGCAACCATTTTGCAAATTCGCTTTTTTAAGTTCGACCAACTCATTCTCGCTGTAATCTGAATAATGAACACGTATTTGTTCCATGTATATCCTGTTAATTATGAAAAAAAATTAACAATAAATTATAATAATAACTAAAAACAAAATTAAATTGAATGTACCTTTCATATTCCAAAACGTCATCGCAATTTGTCAAAATATACAAATGCAAGTGATTGTGTTCCTCCTCTGATAGGCGTCGCGTCTTCCCTTTTCCACTTAAACATCCAATTTGTGCAAATATTTCTGGCACATACACTGGATAGCTTGGTTTTTCTCCTCCATCATCATGTCGTGAAGGTCGTCTATTTTTTGTTTGCACTTGCGATGGAAAATAGTAGCTGGCAAAGTTAGATGTTTCTTCATTAATACTTTGTGCGACGATTGAACCTTCAACCCTGGCAAGATTTTTAACTTTTTTCTTTAGGTGGAACATATATCTCTCAAAAGGATACATCCATCGGTACTGAACAGGTCCTCCAAGTGCTGCTTCTCTAGGGAGGTGAATAGGAAGATGCTCCATAACATCAAAAAATGCTGGTGGAAATATTTTCTCCAGGTTACAAATGAGAACCGGTATTTTTTCCTCCAAATTTCGGATATCGTCTACAGTAAGTGATCTTGTACATAAATCTCGGAAAAAGCACCAATCCCTACATAAAAAATATATTTTAATATCATATAATATATGAAATTATTATTATTTATATATAAAATAATGTAAACATCGTACCTGCAATTGCTCCGTGGACGTTTTTAGGCAGTAGATCGCTAAAGGCAAATGGGAATAATCTTTGCATGACAACATGACAATCATGACTTTTCATCCCTGAAAATTTACCTTCAATAGTATCGACACAATTACGAAGATTAGATGCGTATCCATCTGGAAATTTGACACTATGCTTAATCAAGTCAAAGAATTCATCTTTTGCATGCGCATCCAACCGGAATGCGGGAGACAATGATTTTCCATTTGACATTACATGTAGTTCCTTCCGGGAACAAATATCCGGCAAATCCAATCTAGCTTTCAAATTATCTTTTGTTTTTCCTTGCATATTTAGAACGGTATTCATTATGTTGTCGAAAAAATTCTTCTCAATGTGCATAACATCTAGATTATGGCGCAACAAATGGTCCTTCCAATATGGTAAATCCCAAAAATGCTCTTCTTGTGCCAATTATGGTATTCGCCACAACCATCAACAGGGTAATGTCCGTTACCTCCACATGAAGCCGTTCTCTCAGCACCAAAATCTCTAAGTTGAGTCATCATATAATTGCCATCAAGAATAGGAGGTGGAGCATCAAAATTTTTTTTGTTTTTCCTAAACAATGTCGTGCTCCGGCGATATGGATGATCTTGTGGTAGAAATCGATGATGACAATCGAACCAACTAGTCTTTCGTCCGTGTTTCAGTTGGAACGCATCAGTATTATCTTGACAATATGGGCATGCTAATCTTCCATGCGTCGACCATCCTGATAACATACCATATGCTGGAAAATCACTTATCGTCCACATAAGTACAGCTCGCATCAAGAAGTTCTGTTGGTTGGAAACATCGAATGCTTCGACACCATTTTCCCATAATATTTTTAACTCATGAATTAGTGGCTGCAAGAAAATATCAAGCGATCGCTTAGGATGCTTTGGGCCAGGGACGAGAATTGTTAGAAATAAAAACTCTCGTTTCATGCACAAAGAAGGAGGCAAATTATAAGGTGTAACGATAACTGGCCACAACGAGTATTGCCTCCCATGCTTCCCAAAAGGGTTGAATCCATCTGTAGATAACCCGAGGTATACGTTTCTAGGCTCATATGCAAAACTAGGATAAACCTGTTGAAAATGTTTCCATGCTTCTGCATCCGAGGGATGCACAATTTCTCCATTCGAATTATGTTTTGCATGCCATCTCATAGGTTTTGCCATGTGTTCAGATTGATATAACCTCTTTAACCTCTCTGTTAATGGCAAATACCACATCCGTTTATGCGGAATAGGTACTCTACCGCTTGTCTCTTGAAATCGAGGTTTGTGACAAAATCGGCACTTCATGCGGTTTTCATCATTTCTCCAATAGATCATGCAGTTGTCAATACATACATCGATCATCTGATATTGCAATCCAAGACCAGATACAAGTTTTTGAACCTCGTAATATGAAGCAGGTGCAATATTATCTTGTGGTAGAAATCGACGATGACAATCAAACCAACTAGTCTTTCGTCCGTGTTTCAGTTGGAACACATCAGTATTATCTTGACAATATAGGCATGCTAATCTTCCATGCGTCGACCATCCTGATAACATACCATAGGCTGGAAAATCTCTTATCGTCCACATAAGTACTGCTCGCATCAAGAAGTTCTGTTGGTTGGAAACATCGAATGCTTCGACACCATTTTCCCATAATATTTTTATCTCATGAATTAGTGGCTGCAAGAAAATATCAAGCGATCGCTTAGGATGCTCTGGGCCGGGGACGAGAATTAATAGAAATAAAAACTGGCCAGAACGAGTATTGCATCCCATGCTTCCCAAAAGAGTTGAATCCATCTATAGATAACCCGAGGTATACGTTTCTAGGCTCATATGCAAAACTAGGATAAACCTATTGAAAATGTTTCCTTGCTTCTACATCCGAGGGATGCACAATTTCTCCATTTGAATTATGTTCTGCATGCCATCTCATAGGTTTTTCCATGTTTTCAGATAGATATAACCTCTTTAACCTCTCTGTTAGCATCATTCACCATCTGAACAGTACTTTCGTTTATATCAACTCTTGATGCCGGTTCCTCTACCCTAATATTAGTAGTATCTATCCTTTTTGAAGTACTACCATAATATTGCATCGTTGCATCAGTTTCTCCATGTGAATACCAAATTTTGAGGTCACTGTAATCCAAGGATCTTGCTTGTTTCTCACACGAGGATATCGAATGTAACAAACCTGGTCCGCTTGTGATGCAAGTATAAAAGGATCATATTTTCGATGTCGCTTACGAGAGTGGACAGATGTAACACCGAATTCGTCTTCACGTTGACCTATGACAGGGTCATACCAGTCACAATAGAACACAATACACCTCAAATCAATCATTATTGGATAGTGAACTTCTAATATTTCACGAAAAATACCATTGTATACAATTTCTCCCGATTGAGATGATACACCATAATTACAAGTTATTTGTAAGTTTCCTTCGCGATGACTCTTAAAAGCATATCCACGAGTGCAGTACATTGGATAAGATTTTGCAGTGAATGTAGGACCACTCACCAACTCAACTAACCATGTGGGAAACGTTATACCCCTAAAAGGACCTCTAGTAACCTACAAAATAATAGAATGTAGTAAATTATAAATATATATATATAGTAAACTATTATTGAAAATTACATAATTGTGATAACACTAACATAAAAATGCAACCATTTTGCAAATTCGCTTTTTTTAAGTTCGACCAACTTATTCTCGCTGTAATCTGAATAATGAACACGTATTTGTTCCATGTATATCCTGTTAATTATGAAAAAAATTAACAATAAATTATAGTAATAACTAAAAACAAAATTAAATTGAATATGTACCTTTCATATTCCAAAACGTCATCGCAATTTGTCAAAATATACAAATGCAAGTGATTGTGTTTCTCCTCTGATAGGCGTCTCGTCTTTCCTTTTCCACTTAAACATCCAATTTGTGCAAATATTTCTGGCACATACACTGGATAACTTGCTTTTTCTCCTCCATCATCATGTCGTGAAGGTCGTATATTTTTTTGTTTGCACTTGTGATGGAAAATAGTAGCTGGCAAAGTTAGATGTTTCTTCCTAAATACTTTGTGCGACGATTGAACCTTCAACCCTGGCAGGATTTTTAACTTTTTTCTTTAGGTGGAACATATATCTCTCAAAAGGATACATCCATCGGTACTGAACAGGTCCTCCAAGTGTTGCTTCTCTAGGGAGGTGAATAGGAAGATGCTCAATAACATCAAAAATTGCTGGTGGAAATATTTTCTCCAGGTTACAAATGAGAACCGGTATTTTTTCCTCCAAATTTCGGATATCGTCTACCGTAAGTGATCTTGTACATAAATCTCGGAAAAAGCACCAATCCCTACATAAAAAATATATTTTAATATCATATAATATATGAAATTCTTATTATTTATATATAAAATAATGTAAACATCGTACCTGCAATTGCTCCGTGGACGTTTTTAGGCAGTAGATCGCTAAAGGCAAATGGGAATAATCTTTGCATGATAACATAACAATCATGACTTTTCATCCCTGAAAATTTACTTTCAATAGTATCGACACAATTACGAAGATTAGATGCGTATCCATTTTGAAATTTGACACTATGCTTAATCCAGTCAAAGAATTCATCTTTTGCATGCGCATCCCACCGGAATGCGGGAGACAATGATTTCCATTTGACATTACATGTAGTTCCTTCGGGGAAAAAATATCCGGCAAATCCAATCTAGCTTTCAAATTATCTTTTGTTTTTCCTTGCACATTTAGAACGATATTCATTATGTTGTCGAAAAAATTCTTCTTCATGTGCATAACATCTAGATTATGGTGCAACAAATGGTCCTTCCAATATGGTATATCCCAAAAATGCTCTTCTTGTGCCAATTATGGTATTCGCCACAACCATCAACAGGGTAATGTCCGTTACCTCCACATGAAGCCATTCTCTCAACACCGAAATCTCTAAGTTGAGTCATCATATAATTCCCGTCAAGAATAGTAGGTGGAGCATCAAATTTTTTTTTTTCCTAAACAATGTCGTGCTCCGGCGATATGGATGATTCTGTGGTAGAAATCGACGATGACAATCAAACCAACTAGTCTTTCGTTCATGTTTCAGTTGGAACACATCAGTATTATCTTGACAATATGGGCATGCTAATCTTCCATGCGTCGACCATCCTGATAACATACCATACGCTGGAAAATCTCTTATCGTCCATATAAGTACAGCTCGCATCAAGAAGTTCTGTTGGTTGGAAACATCGAATGCTTCGACACCATTTTCCCATAATATTTTTATCTCATGAATTAGTGGCTGCAAGAAAATATCAAGCGATCGCTTAGGATGCTCTGGGCCGGGGACGAGAATTAATAGAAATAAAAACTGGCCAGAACGAGTATTGCCTCCCATGCTTCCCAAAAGAGTTGAATCCATCTATAGATAACCCGAGGTGTATGTTTCTAGGCTCATATGCAAAACTAGGATAAACCTATTGAAAATGTTTCCATGCTTCTGCATCCGAGGGATGCACAATTTCTCCATTTGAATTATGTTCTGCATACCATCTCATAGGTTTTGCCATGTGTTCAGATAGATATAACCTCTTTAACCTCTCTGTTAATGGAAAATACCACATCCGTTCATGCGAAACATCGAATGCTTCGACACCATTTTCCCATAATATTTTTATCTCATGAATTAGTGGCTGCAAGAAAATATCAAGCGATCGCTTAGGATGCTCTGGGCCGGGGACGAGAATTAATAGAAATAAAAACTGGCCAGAACGAGTATTGCCTCCCATGCTTCCCAAAAGAGTTGAATCCATCTATAGATAACCCGAGGTGTATGTTTCTAGGCTCATATGCAAAACTAGGATAAACCTATTGAAAATGTTTCCATGCTTCTGCATCCGAGGGATGCACAATTTCTCCATTTGAATTATGTTCTGCATACCATCTCATAGGTTTTGCCATGTGTTCAGATAGATATAACCTCTTTAACCTCTCTGTTAATGGAAAATACCACATCCGTTCATGCGGAATAGGTACTCTACCGCTTGTCTCTTGAAATCGAGGTTTGTGACAAAATTGGCACTTCATGCGGTATTTATCATTTCTCCAATAGATCATGCAGTTGTCAATACATACATCGATCATCTGATATTGCAATCCAAGACCAGATACAAGTTTTTGAACCTCGTAATATGAAGCAGGTGCAATATTATCTTGTGGTAGAAATCGACGATGACAATCAAACCAACTAGTCTTTCGTCCGTGTTTCAGTTGGAACACATCAGTATTATCTTGACAATATGGGCATGCTAATCTTCCATGCGTCGACCATCCTGATAACATACCATATGCTGGAAAATCTCTTATCGTCCACATAAGTACTGCTCGCATCAAGAAGTTCTGTTGGTTGGAAACATCGAATGCTTCGACACCATTTCCCATAATATTTTTATCTCATGAATTAGTGGCTGCAAGAAAATATCAAGCGATCGCTTAGGATGCTCTGGGCCGGGGACGAGAATTAATAGAAATAAAAACTGGCCAGAACGAGTATTGCATCCCATGCTTCCCAAAAGAGTTGAATCCATCTATAGATAACTCGAGGTATACGTTTCTAGGCTCATATGCAAAACTAGGATAAACCTATTGAAAATATTTCCTTGCTTCTACATCCGAGGGATGCACAATTTCTCCATTTGAATTATGTTCTGCATGCCATCTCATAGGTTTTTCCATGTTTTCAGATAGATATAACCTCTTTAACCTCTCTGTTAATGGAAAATATCACATCCGTTCATGCAGAAAAGGTACTCTACCGCTTGTCTCTTGAAATCAAGGTTTGTGACAAAATCGGCACTTCATGCGGTTTTCATCATTTCTCTAATAGATCATGCAGTTGTCAATACATATATCGATCATCGATATGGCAATCCAAGACCAAATACAAGTTTTTGAACCTCGTAATATGAAGCAGGTGCAATATTATCTTCAGGTAATATATCTCTAACAAAATCAGCTATCGCATTCACACAATCTTCAGTCAAGTTGAAATCCGTCTTTATCGTCATCAACCTGCTTGCAGCAGATAAAGGTGATAATCCATCTCTACATCCTTTATACAAAGGCTGCTTGGATGCATCTAACATATCAAAAAATTTCCGGGCTTCCAAATTAGGTTCCTCTATTCTGCTAATATCTTCAAAGTACGATTCTCTTTGTTCACGAAATGCATCATTCACCATCTGAACAGTACCTCCGTTTATATCAACTTTTGATGCCGGTTCCTCTACCCTAATAATAGTAGTGTCTATCCTTTTTGAAGTACTACCATAATATTGCATCGTTGCATCAGTTTCTCCATGTGAATACCAAATTTTGTAACCCGGCATAAATCCATTCCTATACAAATGATTACGTACTTCTCTAATAAAGATTAATCTATGATTTCGACATTTAATACACAGACAATACATTTTACCGTATTCCGAAGTCATGCTATTCTTTGATTCAAATGCCATGAACTCTTCAACACCTTGTCCAAATTCATCAGTCAATTCCCCCGTTGTTGAATCATATCGAGGTGTATCCGTCCACGATCGAAAATACTCATAAGAACCCGCAGAACACATTTTCTTAAAATTTTTTGTTCTGTTGAAATTGTGAAAGATCATAGCTTATTTATAGTGAAAATTAGAAATTATCACGAATTTTTAATAGATTATTAAAAAATTTTAACAGATAATTACGAATTTTAAAAAGATTGTTCTTCAAAATATTCTCCTTTTCCGACAGAATTCTGACGGTTTCCAACCACAAACGGGTAATCACATATTTTGAATAGATTTTATCTTCATCACCCGACGGAATTCCGATGGTTTCCGATGGTTTCCGACCACCGACGGATAAACACAAAATTTTAATAGATTATTCTTATGTTTCCGACGGATTGCCGACGGCATCCGACAATGGTCGGATACTTCCAATGGTTTTCCGACGAATGAGGCCGACGGATTCCCGACAGCGTGTAAAACACAAATTCCATCGGGAAGTAGTCGGAATATTAGCTATGGCCTGAGATATGTCGGTAACGTTCCAACTGTTTCAAGATGATATCCCAAAGATTATGCTTTTGTCGGAAATTCAACGGTTTACCATCAGGTCTTACCATCGATTTACCGACGGTCTTGCGAGCGTCAGAAATTACCAACGGATCTC